>VZTO01027375.1:81697-93178 GCA_013400615.1 Syrrhaptes paradoxus
GGTGTTCCTGCTCCGGCAGGGGGATTGGACTAGATGATCTTTTGAGGTCCCTTCCAATCCCTAACATTCTGTGATTCTGTGATTCTGTGAAAAGTACTTTTCTGTTATATAGCAACTCTCTTGAAGAGCATGAAGGACACGCAAAAGCACTTGAATATTAATAAGAATGTTCAGCAACTGATTTTATTTTTTTCCAACAGATATGGATAAACTAATCAAGTAATAATACGTAAAGGTCAGATCATTTCATCACTGTCTGTTCCAAACAGGAGTAATTATATTAAAGAGTGAAATATGGAATGACTGTAGAAATAGGCAGATGAAGGTTAAATGGATGGGTCACTGCTACTGGATGTTTTGTTCAGTTATTTTTCATTTGACTACATGAATAACCGGTTCTCCAACAAAATTAACAAGTAGGGAAAAAGGATAAAGCAGTAACTTCAATGTGGTTTCATGTGGTCCAGAAAGAGGTTATAGACTTGATGATCCTTGAGGTCTTTTCCAATGCTTGTGATTCTGTGGCTCTATATCTTAATTTTTCAAAAGTTAAACTAGCCTGAGACCAGCTTCAGCATTGGTACAAGCTGTATTCCTGACATAATACTTCTCTGATTTCAAGGAAATCAGGTGTGATGTGATTCTTTCATCTAATGCTAAACTCAGTTTCCCAGAAGGACAACTCTCCTGACTCCCTCAATTATTTCTCTGTCTAGCTGCTGTAGGTGGCTTACCTTCACTTTTCAGCTTTTCTCAAGAGCTGATAAGCTCAATTCTGACCCGTGTGCTTCATCCTTTAGCCTAGATTTTACAGCTGACACAACAGGGCATCCTGACACGTCTGTAGTCCAGGCAGATAGTATAACCTTGCAGAGTTTAGGTTTCTGAAGATGAGCAATAAGTGGTCACACTAACCATTTGTTTAAAACATATTCCAAGAATGCAACAGAATAGCACAAAGTAACAAAGGACAGAAAATTGCTAGTTAGTTGATCTTTTTTTTCTGTAAGTGGCTTCTTACCTTCTTGATTCTCCTGAGCAGAGAGTAAAAAAAAAAAAAAAAAAAAAAAAAAAAAAAAAAGAAAATAAAAATTTATTTTATAAAAAAGAAAAAAAAAAAAAAAAAAAAAAAAAAAAAAAAAAAAAAAAAAAAAAAAAAAAAAAAAAACAAACCACCAAACAAACAAAAAAAACCTGCAAGCCTGAAATATGACAGTTTAATTGTGATGAACTGTTAAAAATCTCTTCCACTGGAGTGAGCAAGTGACCACTTGCAGAGGAAAGGACAACACATTTTCTTAATCATGCCCCAAACACTTCTCCAGCCAGTTCTGGTTCCTGAAATCTTCAGTTAATCCTATCACAGTGGTAAGCAATGATGCGTATGAAAAGGAAGGGGTACCCTTCCCCTGTTCGGTGGAAATTTTAGCACCCAGTTTGGGGTGTCTAGGATTTCATTAAATAAGGAGTAGACCTGAAACGAGATGTGCCTTTCAGTTGTGTGGATAAGAAAATCCCAAGTCTTCCCCAGCGCTGCCTGTTGATGCACCCACATCAAGCAACCTGGCTGTGCTGTGACCACTGGAAACTTGCAGCTTGTGGTTTGTTAGCCTGCACAAACCCCACAGTTCAGTGGCACAAACCCTTTGAAACGTTTGGAGTCCCAAATGATTCTTTAATAATGGAACAGTCAACAGTTAACACAAAAGACCCGTTCCCCAAAATAAACTGCTTTCTAAAAAGAGAAATCAATAAAATTAAATTTTAAGTTCTTCCAGATGTTTCTTTTCTTGTGTGTGTGTAGGACAGGGCAGGGGCTTAATTAAAAGCTTGCGTTTTCATTTTCCTCAATTGCATTGCCTTTTACTTCTGATTCTGGTGAGGGGAAAATACCAGAATCTTCCAAACTAAACATTTTTCTTCATAAGGAGGTTTAAGGGATACATTTCAAGTGTCTGCAAAAATTTGTGATTTTTTTTTTTAAATCAACTTTACATTGTCCTCTATTGCCTGAAAAGTATTCCTTAATGGCTCTAGGCTGTTCTAACTGTTCTCCTCTGACTGCAGTTCAGTACAGACTTGGAGCTGAAGCCGTGCAACCAAGAGAGGGAACAGTCACACCACCAGTTCACTCTGAGGTGGGAAAAGATCCTAGCCTCAGGACAGGAACAATAACAAGCTCCAAAGCTAGCACCAGAAAGACTTGTTCCTGTTCCCAGGTACTCTGGGACAACAGCTGAAACTGTTAAATCAAACCCAGTCTGCCGTCATTTGGAAGTATCCCCAGCTGATGTGTTCTGTTGATGGCTGTACTCCATACAGCAGCTGCTGGGAGGAGTTCTCTGGGGTGTCTCATCTCCCATCCAAGTGTGCTGTATTTTAAAGCATCAGTGAAGCCTGAAAAAAGAACTATCTATAAGGGCTTCTCATGGGTCATGAAAGAGTCCAAGATATCTGCCGGAAAGATTTTATACTTAAATGGTCTTTGAGACTCCTTTTTTTCTTCTAGAAAAAGAATTCTGGATCTCAAGACATGCACGTCATGCTTATAGAATTCTTCTTCCTTCACATACAATGCTGCATGTAACTCTGACGATGCTCCAAAAAGCATATTAAAATGAAATTATTTCCCCAAAGGCTAAAATGCTGCAAATATGTTCACAAGGAGATCTGTAGTAGCAGCAGTCACTGAATAATGTAGCAGAATAACACCAGATAATTCAGTTTGTTTCATGTTTTCTTTAAGCTGTAGCTCTGTATTAAGATTCACAGGGGCTGGAGAAGGTAGATTAGATTTCTTGCCTATCACCCTTTACAATGTCCTTTCAAGATTAAAAGGTTGCTTTTGGCCAAAGCAGTGTCACACTGAGGTTTGCTTCATCTTCCGCTGGGGCAAATCCTTAATGGTTTGTGTTACATCATGAACAAAGGAAAGGTAATATAAAAGGCACAAAGGCAGCTTCCAGAAAGCTGCATTATCACACAGGCGTCTGCCCTATAGCAACATCAAGTTCTAAGGTTTTAAACGCTCACGGTGAAGTGTGTAGTTTCAAAGCAAAGATTCATGATTTCAGACTGCCAAACTTAATTAAAGGTTGGAATAAATGTTCTCCATTAAAATTCATCAATCCATTTGGGTGAGACGGAAGACTTTCTGTCATGTCTTTTTTAATTGCCTATAGAAAGAACTGAAGAGATAGCAAAGTGAAAACTGTTGAAACAGATACATGGTGTCCAAATATTGTTCAGGATCTTAACATGTTAAAAGAGGAGTGCAATTAATTCCCCAGCATATTTTTAACCTGAAGAGACTCTGAAGTGTAGCTGCAGTAAAATGAATAGCAGTCAGCTGCAGGTAGATATGTTCATACTTCTGTATCTCAGGAACTTCTAGGCAATCGTCATTCCCACAAAGCACTGAGGGCTCTGGTCCCATCCAAGGAGACTAGATGCTGATAGTCCCATTGGTATCAATGAGTATGCTCATGGACAAAATTTCTCACACCAGTAAAATTAAGTCTATATTAGCTTTACGAGCTCAACAGTTTGCACAGCAGTTTGCAGGAGCAGTCCAGCTCTCAGGTTTACATCAGTTTTAAACTTTTGTTTCTTTATAATTTTCTGTGTCATTACTCTTCAACATGAGAGAATAATCAAGCCTGGAATGATAGCATGCCACCCTGTGTTCTTCCATGATGATTTATCCTTTCTTTAACCAATTGTTTTGTAAACCACTCACTCTGAATACCAATACACTGGTCAAGGAGAGAAGTGGATGAGATTCACACCTGTACTGCATTTCACAGACAATGCATCTTTGTCACCGGCTTCCTATGAAAGAAACAAAATCGACATGTAGAGTCTGGGTTTATTTTATCCACTGTGCCAGGACCAACTAGCAAAAAAAAAAGTAAGCTGCACAGCATCAATAACATGATGGGAATAACACACTTCACAGTTTGTTAAGTGCTCTATGGATTCCTCAACTAATAGGGAGCAAATACAGTGTCATTGTGGTGTTAGTTGGAAATGAATCCTGAATATAGATCTTTCAGTTCCCACTGTCAAGAGAAATGAGTTTGTTTTCCAGAAGCACACTAGTGGTATGATTTTCTGAGATCTTAAGAAATATTTGAATTCCAGATAAGACAGCCTTTCCTTTTAGTTATTCCTAGTAGAAACTCAAAGTAAGCACAAAGCAGATGATAAGGGCTAGGATACTTCGGGAAAATATAAAGATAAGCATAACAAAGGACTGTTCAACTCACAGCAATCATCCTGGCTCTTCTCACCAATATGACATGGTCTGTCAGAGAAAGTTGCTCTTTGAAGTAATTTTTGCACTGCATCAATTCAGTGAGCCAATTTCAAATAGGAAGCTAAATATTCTGCCTCATTCTGGAGTGTCTTATCCCAATGGACGTTTCTTCGTGCTGATACAGAAAACATACCATAACACAAATGTTTCACTATTCTCTTCCCAGAATTCTATAATCCTAAATGCAGTTTATACTGTTCTTCCCTTTAGATGGCACCAGGGAAATACCACTGCCAGAGGCAAAATAGGGAAATGTGGCCCGTGTTCAGCCACTGTCCTCTGGGTTTGATCTCTGTCTCTTACTGGAACAAGGATGCTTTGTGAGTAATACTGCTCTAGCTCCTAAGAAAGGAATAGGCAAGGGGAGACACAAACAGCGTAAGTCAGGACAATTCTCATGAATAACATGATACTGCACTGTCACTGTTGGTCTCTGGACATTTTGCAGTATGACATGGGTATAGTATTGTTACGCTGCTGGATGCGTGGATTTTAAATTTATTTTATTTTAGTTCCTTCAAAGTACCTGAAACCACTCCAGTTAGTCAAAGAACAGACATTAAATACATACCATAAATTACTTTTTAAGGGGTATTAATATGAATTCTTCAGCTTGTCATTAAGAGCAAGTGCAGCACTGGCAAAGAGAAGCAGAGCAGCCAGCAGTATCCTCAGTGTCAGGTGTTTGCTTTTCATATCAGTAGAAGCCAGAAGCAATTAAAATGATAGTTCAACTCCTGAACTGCCCCCTTTTCTCAGATGGTAACACAGAACAAAGGATAACCCAGGAACACTGTTCATTAGGTTGTCCAATTTAAAAGCTGGGGTTTTTTTTACTCAAAAGTAAAGAGAAAAATTACTTTTTTTTTTTTTAATTGGTTTACAAGTCACTTTTCCTCTTGAGGCAGTACTGCTTGTACCTACCTTCCTCCTGCAGCAAGACGGCTATTAAGCTACTATTTTATTGGAAACAAATACTTAAAAAAAAAAAGATTAAATATTAATCTGCAGATGATTCATACATGTGTTATTCAGGCAAGCTTATTACATGGGTTTATTGTAGGACCTGATGGTTTCAGTGACTTTTGCAAAATTTATATTCCAAAATACAAGCAACGCTGGCACTCTGGATCATAGAGAACAAGTGCAAGAGGAGCTGCTCCTGACATGATAACAACCTGTTGTTCCAGGGAACAACGTCAGCACCAGACTGTGCAGGAGAGGACTGCTGGTTTAGCAGGCACTCCACTGGTCTGGCTGCTACTCTGCAGGGCCCATCAGGTCAAGCTGCTGTCGTGACAGATGGCTAATTCTTTTTGCCATATTTAAAACAGAAATACTGTGGTTTAGATGAGTTTTTGTAAGACTACATAGAAGCCTTACAATCAGTCAACATTTTTTATAAGTTTCAGGTTTGCTGTATTTCCAAGGCTGCAGGCAGATCTACATTCCTTAGTTGTTGTGGCTTTTTTTCCCTCATCCAAATGATTACAGTAATGGAGAGTTCAGCAGAATAATGTGAAAAGGGATTAAAAAATATGAGCTCTGTACTTAAAACATTATGAATCCAATAAACTCATTAGGACGCATAATTATGTACTTACTAGTGTACTTGCTAGTCCAAACAAATGGAAAGTCAGTATTTCACGTACCTTCCAGTTACAGAAGTGATCGCCATAAAGCATTGCAATATTCAAGAATTCAGGAGCAGGAAGCTGGAAAAACTTTAGGCAGTATTAAGCCAACCCAATTTGGAACCAATACACTTTGATATTAGCTAATATTTAGGTATATCTGTGTGCCCATGAGTCATCTTTTCTGGAAATTCTCTAGAAGAAAATAGATATAAATGAAATGTAGATAGGGAAAAACTTACTCCCATTTATTAGCTGTACTTCCGCTGAGTGTCAGCTCCAAAGGGCTCTTCTGGAGTACATCGAGTTCGGAAGTGCTCAGCCCTACATTGTCCTTTGGTTAGGTTCCATTGAAATCAGTGAGGATGCATCAGCAATGAATCAAGCCAATCTTATTCAAGCTGATTATACTTCCCTCCAGTAGCTGCATTTTCTTGCAGAAGCACTGACTGTAACATTCGTAAGCTGAAAACAAACCGAACTGTCTTGAACACACAGAGACATTAAGGAAAATGCTTTTCAAAATGCTTAATTTCTGTGCTAAAGCTTCTGAGAATATCTCAATAGCAAAATGCAAACAAATGAAAATGAGCGAGAAAAAACAAGAAGCCTGCTTTTCCTCCCAGGAGAATAGTCTCTGTCATTTCAGAGTCTTGGCTTGCGGACAACTTGGTTTTCCTTGCAGCTTTTTTACAATTTTCCTGCTGCTGTATTCATCCATCCTACCCGAACGTTTAAATGTTGCTATAAGAAGCAATCAGTCTTTCTGACAGTAATCTGAGATCTGAGTCTCCTTAGTCTGCATTGAGCCAGCTCCAGTGAAACCAAATCAAAGTGAACAACTACTTACGCATTTTCTTTTTTATTATTCACACCCACAACTACATTATCAGGATGACATATAAGCTTTAGAAGTCACAAGTGAGAATCTCTTCAGTTCTCCACAGGTATGAGTGATCACCTACCTTTGATTTTATTTCTATATTTGCCTTTAAATTAAGAAGTCAAGACAAGTCCACAATATGAGCTTTGAATTTTGTTCTGAAGTTGGGAAGGTGTGTAGATGTTAATGCTTCTCCCTCCCAGCAATCATGCTGCCATTGTAGCTGTGGAACAAAGCTGCAAGAGGAGCTCCCAGTTCCAAAGGAAAAGGCAGTTACTCAGCTGGCTCAGGACAGGCTCAGAAAGTGTTTTGGAGACCAGTGCAGCAGCCACATCTTTCACTCTGTGTCCATCAGGAGAGCAGTGCCTACAGTGATTATATATTGTACTACAGAAGAAAAGACAACAGTCTGAGGGGTGAGGTCCTAGGTAGAACTGTAGGGTCAGTTTCTGTGTGAGTGTTCATTTGGACAGTGGGCAAGTTTCTGCACACTTGGAAGGAAAAGGCATACGGCCTGCAGCTGAGAAAGAATATATCCCCTGTGACCAGTAATTTCAACACAGCATCGTGGCTTATGAGCCAGCCAGTCTGTTCCTACATCTCTACAAGAGTATTCCTGCAGTACTGACAGGAAATTATTTCTTACTTACCTAGTGAGAAATTCCAAGACAGCACAAGATGTTGCATGGTAATTACATTTTCCTCAATAGGATTACTGAATGACATGTTGTGATTTATCAAGAGGCAACTGTGAATTTAACTTGAGTCAGCACAGTAGACTTTTCCCAGTACAGTAGGTTTCCAGATGAACATAGTGTGAATGTAAGAATAAAGGGAAGTTTCTGAATACCTCACAGCATCGTGCATCGTCTGTCAGCATTAGCTTTCAAAGCACACACAGTTCTGGGCTGGCTTGGGAAAACTTTGGGTATTCATTATTTAGCTTACATACTCACTTTAATATTTAAGAACATATTGTTTTCAGAATGGATTCACAGGAGACAAGAACGATACTTATTTGTCAGAAGAATCAGGCATGCCAAAATACAAAACTTACTTTTTCTTTCTATTTACTCTTCAATGCCACTAAATGCTTATTTCGTGTGAGTAACAGATCGGGTAAGCAACATGCCTGACTATTCTGTAAATAGGCTATTTAATGTCATTAAATTTCAGATCAGTGTTTGCCCTTTTTTGGAACATGACAACAACATGCAACAGCAGAGGGCTCTGCTGATCATTAAAGAGGTGGGCAGATTTTCATCTGTATCTCTCCATGGTCCTGTTTTCTTTTGCAAGAAATTGCGAGGGTGGTATTTGAGGGGGAAGAAGCAATAGAGACTGACACAAATTCTGGCTTTTGTCTCATGTATTCACAGGGCTGCTAGCATGAGCAGAAATTCGCTTCTGTGGAGAAGATTTTTTTTCTTTAAGTATTTGTGTAAGAGTTTTAATGCACCCTGAGAAACTATGCCTTCATGCAAATTGTGCTGCTGGAAAAAGTCTTTCCAGACCTGCCATTCTCCTTTACAGAGAACTTTCCACTTACTTCACTGGGTTCTCTGTTGGTGCCATGCCTAGTGTGGTCTTTAAAAAAAAATTGTCCATAGCAACTCTGCATTGCAGTTTCAGCCATGTCAGCCCTTTGGCCTCTTGGGTAAGTTATGTCTTATGCTGAGAGCAACACTTTTAAAGTTAGCCATCCCTGGGTGGCACAAGGTGGATACTCAGCTTTAGAGATGCGTAGATGGTCAGTCAAGTACTTTGATTCCAAAGCATTGCTACTGATCTGCTGTAATGAGAGCTGAGCATGGTGGTGCTAAGTATCTTCAGCTGATATCAATCTGCTCACCAGGGAGGTGATGCAGGTTGCTTAAAGTGCCAAAGAGGAAAGTTTCCCTCCTCTTCTAAATAACTTGAAGGATCCTTCTCTCTCTCTCTCTCTCTCCCCCCCCATTAATGCTATCATACAAAGTCTATGCAGATATTTCTCCAAGGTTAGGAAGATAAAGTTAGATAGTATGAAGACCTTGACAAAGATTTTTTTTCTTGTTTGATAATGTTTTACTTCTTAAATTCAAAACAAGGAGCACTCTTTCCCCCAATAGTCCTTAGCCTCATGATTCAAGCATTGCCAGACCAGTTGCACAAAGTAATTTAGAGCCACCTGAAAACTGGATGATATGTGGTTTGGTGGATAAAATTGCTCCTCAGACTAATTTTCTTGGCCATGTCTCTACCATAAAGACCAGTCAAATGCAACAGAAGGTAATATGGCTGTTGTGTGCCAGGTGGAAATTTTTACACATCTGGCAAGAAGGCTCTGGGTGACTGGGTAAACTGGCATTATAGCTGCATAAAGATACTAAATGAGTAACAAGATGTGAGCAAGGACAAGATGTTTAGATCTACGACAAAACCTGCTACATTTGCTAAGAGGAAAGTGTAGAGATCAGCATGAAATAGGAGAAGTTACCTTATCTAGTCCATCCACTGAGTCAGGAGAATCCTACCCTGCATCATGTGTTTTCTGTGCTTACTCCAAGCTAGTCTGAAAGACTCCAGGAACTAAATTCAAATAATTGTTGAGAAGTCCTTCCACATCTTAGTCAGGGGCTTCCCCTTGTCTCCAGGACATTATTTCTCCTCTGTTCACTTTGTGACTTTATATCACATTTCCCAATACCTGATCCTTTCTTCCATTTTACTTTTTTTTTTACCCTTTCTCATCTTACCACGTGATGGTGGTCCTGACCCAAGACACTTTCACATAAGGGTAAGTCATTTTGTGTCCTTAGTTTTACATCCCATAATCCTTATTTTCCTTGAGTTTTTCTCTTACATGATACTTTTAAATTCAATGGCCATTTTACTTATTTTCAAGTTAATAAAACAGCACATCATATGTTATTCCAAGTACCAGCCTGTGTAAGAATTCACCTTATGCAGTCTGGAAATGCATGCTTGACTACCTTGCTGATTCCTAAGTGTATTTTCACACGTATCACTGAGAAAACGTGACAACTGATGAGTAATGTCATGCTTTGTAATGTGCGTAGTCCAGTTTGGAGGCATACTTTTCACTACATGTTGATATTGGATCAGAACCTCTGCTCAGCAACACTGTTATGAAGTGGCAGTAACTAGTCTGAAATCAGTGAATCAAATCCAGATGAAAGAAGGAGGACAAGCAGACATAGTGTATTTTCAAAAGCTGACTTCTGCATATATATTCATTTGAGAACAAAGCATCTTTCAGATGTTGGAGAGAAAGTAATTGCAATTCAGAGTACTATTCCCAAAGCTCCTCATTTCCCTGTGATTTTTGTTCCTTACAGCACAACCCTACTGTTTTTTATACTCTGCATTATCTTTTATTAATTCTTTTATCTTACCTATTTTTACATCTAAGCAATCTAATCTACACCTAAACAATCTTACCTAAATGTACCCAAATCCTGTTTATTTTAATACATTACTTCCTGCATTCACTCAACTTTCTGGCTGTATCATCCCATAGATAGCTCCACATCAAATAAGCTTTTGCACAGAGGTCACTTGTGGAAACATTGGTACATTCCATCAATAACTGAGCCTTGTGATCCCCCCAAGGATACTCAGCACCTTGCGAAGTTGTGCCAGAAATGGCTGTTGAACAACACTGAGCTAAGAGAAGAACAGTAAATTATTTACATTAAATTCCTCTTTATGCTTTATCACACAAGGTGCTTTGCTGGCATTAATTATTTCTCATCAAGTTCCCAGGTACTCCATCTGAGGAAAGTTTTGAACCAATGTCTTTGAGATAAGACTGGAAATAAAATGCTTTGACCACTCAGCCTGGGCATTATTACAGACCTGAAACAATTCCTGGACAGGCAGTTTATTTTCCACAGGATGACTTCTAATATTGCTTTCCACATCAGTGCCGCAAATGAATTTTCATGCAAGCCTGAGTGAAAATATATTACGAGAAGATAAGTAAACGCACATTTTCTAATGTCAGTGATCCAGCTCATTTTCTCAGGGTTGGGTTTTCCATTGAATATGGAGCAATCACCAATTTTTTTTTTTTCAGATTCAGTATCTTCTGACACATGAGATATGCATGGTGAGGCAGCAAGCTGAGGGCTTACCAGGTGTCTTGATTTATTATCATAGAGGTGAGCAAACCAAACACCTGCATGGCAGATGAGAAGGGGGACTTCTGGCAGACAATAGGAAGATACCCGGCTGGAGTTTAGTTATAGACTTGCTGAAATTGGCTTGCGCTTTGACAGTCACTTTGGATGACATTTGATGGTTTTTATCTAGTTCCAGGGAGAAAATTATGACATTTTAAAACAGCACTGGAAGGAAGGAAGGCAAATAGTGAGTGAGCCTTCAGCCCAGACAGTGAGGTATAGCTGAAACCCAGATCAACAACAGTGCTTAAAAAAAAAAAAGTTTTCTCTCCAGCACAAATACAGGCTGGGCAGAGAATGGATAGAGAGCAGCTCTGAGGAGAAGGACTTGGGGGTATTGGTGGATGAGAAGCTCAACATGAGCCGGCAGTGTGCGCTTGCAGCCCAGAAAGCCAACCGTGTCCTGGGCTGCATCAAGAGAAGCATTAGCAGCAGGTCAAGGGAGGTGATTCTCCCCCTCTA
>VZTO01027375.1:93256-114093 GCA_013400615.1 Syrrhaptes paradoxus
GTGGTGAGACACTGGCACAGGTTGCCCAGGGAAGCTGTGGATGCCCCATCCCTGGAGGGGTTCAAGGCCAGGCTGGATGAGGCTTTGAGCAACCTGGTCTAGTGGAGGGTGTCCCTGCCCATGGCAGGGGGGTTGGAACTTGATGATCTTTAAGGTCCTTTCCAACCCAAACCATTCTATGATTCTATGTTTCTGAGTTTTGTGAGGGTGGGAGGTATGTTTTTCTAAAGTGGATTATAAAATCAAGCAAGAATACGTTTCTCACATCTTATCAAGGGGTGATTTAATACCTTGATAGGTGTCATGGGCAATTTCTCAGTTTCTTTGTAGTCTTGATACACCCAAACAGCCTCATTGACAATTGCTCCACAGAGTCAAATAACAAAAGTGTATCAGAGGATCAGTGAAATGTATTTCAGAAATGATCAAGAGAAAACATATGTAAATGATATGTTAATAATGTACATAGAGCATGACAGAATGAAATACAAATACTAGACAGTGTATTGTATACAATCTATCAGAGTGGAATCATAGTTTAAAAAACTAACTAGATTTTTCATTAAAATGAAAGACGGCTTCTAAGCAAAGAAATCTCTCAGAAGATGCAATGTTAAAAACTAAATACAAAACAATTGCTTTTTCCATCCATCTCTGTTGACAGATTAAATCTATTATTTGGACATCTGTAAGCACAATATAATCTAAAGAGGAATGCAAAACATAGGATAAACTTCTGTTAAAAAAAAAATCTAACTGAAGTCAATTTTCTTTCTTACTTCAAATTGTGTGTACTTTATGAAATGTTTTAGGGACTATATTTAGCTGAATGGAAAAGAAAGGCCAAGAAAATTTCTCTTCAGAAGAGAGCTCTCTGCACTCTGCTGTCCCATGGCTCCCATCTCTCACCCCCATCCCTTGCTGTATCGGCAAAAGATAAAAAGCCAAAACTGGTGTTTCAAAAACTAGCACTGAGGTCTGCAGCTCAGGTAGCTGCATAGTTAGGAGTTTGAACAGGAAAATTTTGGCAGACGTATGGTGGGGAAAATTCCATCATGAAAAAAACTTCATAAATTCCTTTATTTATTTAATGATTAGCACTAAAATAAAGGTCAACAGAAGGTTCAGGTTATGCTAGGGACTTGCCTTAGCATTGTAGAATGGAATGAGATTATCTAAAACATCACTTTACTCTCTGTTGCTAAATAGATATAGCAAAAACAAAATTCACAGAAATCTTTCCAGAGATTAAAATCAATCCTGTAGTGCTCCAGCATGGTTGTGAAAATAAGGTATTAGCTTTGGAACTGAAGCAAATTCACAACTCTGTTCTAGAGCCTTCTTCCTTTAGAAAATACTTCGTAATCAGACAGTGCTGGCTACTTTTGTAAATCAGACAGTACCAACAACTAAGCGTGCTATTAAACAGTGTGCTGTGAAATTTACTTTTTGCTTCACTGCTCTTTCTACATACAGATACAAGATGTAAAAAATATAAGAGTGGCTGTAATCAAAATACTGTGATTCAGTTTCTATCTAATCCAACATAACGTGAGTTGGTTTCTGTCTCACTTTGCAGTGTTCCATGGCAAAAGCAATGGATTCCTACTGGGGACTAAACAGTAAATGAAAACATAATGCAGATATCCAAGTTTTATCCTGCAGGTTTTATAAACCACTCCTCCTGTACCGGTGGCAGCCATTGCTTATTTAGCATGGCATTACATGTTTTGAAATGGGTATTATTAGTTCTCCTGTAGGATCCTCTGGAGCCTTCTTCACTCGGCATTTCCTGCTGACAAATTGTCAAGTATGAAAATCCATTGCAAAAAGCACTCTAAAACCCATTAATCTGTCCCTTGCCTCCCAGAACAGCTATTTCCAACTGTAAGAATATCACAATTGATCAGTAGCAGGAGAACTGTGAGTGTATTGCACAGAGAACGCAAAGCAACACAACCTTTGAAAAAAAAATCACTCCCAAAAGAGACAGAATTGCTGGCCACAGTTGTGTAAACATTTTCTTACACAAAATGATCAGTCAGGCAGAGAAATGTTAGGTGGGAACAAAAAAACTGCACACGACAGCGATCAAGGACATAATATGTGAAGTTGTTAGGGATCCTATAAAAGTCTGTGTTGTTCTTCCCTGAACCAAAATTAGAAAGGAGAGCTGGGTTTTGGCTTATATTCTATAGAGTGTAATTCCTAAATCAGCTGTAGAGTTGCAGTTTTATTTTATCTAGTTATATTATTTCCTTTTGCTGAAGATCTGAGCTTTCCAACATGACCAGTTATGACAACATCCAACAAATTTATTACTAAAGTACTGGGTTATTAATTTGCTATGATATTTTATGATCTCTCTGATTTCATTTTAAAAGCAGTTATCTAAAAGAATTTCATAGCATAAGAGTTAGAGAAAGTGATTTATTTCTCTGTGTGGTATATTTCTGCCTCTGTATTTTTATGTTTTTTTAGGTGACTATGATTTGTTTCCAGCATTTTCAGATCATGGAGGAGTTTCTTTGCTCATAACTCAAGTCACTAATCACTTGAGAATTAATTTTTGCTCAAACAGTTGGGGAAAAAACCCACAATTGGTTAAGAGGATTATTTCATTAAAGAAAATGCCTATGAAGATGCATTTTTCCATACAAATTTTATTCTGTCTTGTTGATTAAAAGCCTAAGAGAATTAAATTAACAATATTTACCAGACTTACACACATCAGCAAAAAAAAAAAAGTAATTTTTATGGAGCCTCCAAGTCTCCGAATGGTTTGTATTTTCTATAAGTTTCTGGAACCTCTAAACCAATTACAGAACAGCAAGAAAAAAAATAGATTTGTCATTTTTACTGAGTGAGTCTGCCTGGCACATTTGTCAGAACAGTGATATGGTTTGCTTGTCTGGTGGACTGCAGAGAGACAACTGTTTTTTACTTTCTGTTCCATTCATCATCCATTCTGGAATCAAAACAGCTGGAAGCAATAATAAAGTCAAAATCCTTTCTGAATTAAACCAAGGGAAGGCTGGCCAATGTAGACAGAGAAGGGCAAGATCTACTGGTACAGCACTTAGTCACAGTGTTGTCTTGCACTTACTTTTAGTAGGTCATTTCCCCTAGCAAGTTCTCCCTGTGTGGGCGAATATCAGAAAATACAGAAGACAGTGTAATGATAAAAACTGGAGGGAAGGGCATGAAAGAGATTTAGGGTTGTTTATCATTTGTGTGATTTTGCTAATTTCAGAAATACTGAGCTCTCCTATCTCTACTTTGCAGTACGGCTTTTTTTCTTCTTATGTTTATATTTAATAATTTTATTGAATATTTTATTTAATATTTTATTTATTTTATTAAACATGGGGAAAAAATTAATAAACTACATACTTGATAAGCTTGGGACGCAGTTTTTCTGTTACTGAAAAGGCGTGTAAAGAAGCTACAGAGCAGGACTTTAATATTCATAGCCCAGTTAAGATGGCATGACCTAATAGGTTTGTGTAATGCCAATTTATAATCTACCTCCCTTAAAAAAAATGTGATTTCAGGTAAATTTCTTATAGCCTGTGTTAGAAAAATACTATTTTTTAAAAAACACATTAACCAATCAACTGCATCTTTGAAAACCAATAAAAACTTTAAACAGAAATTTTGTGACTGAGGAGGCACTCTTTATCGGGGAGTGTAGTGACAGGATGAGAGGTAACGGTTATGAGCTGAAAGACGGCAGATTTAGATTAGATATTAGGAATAAATTATTTACTGTGGGGGTGGTGAGGCACTGGAACAGGTTGCCCAGGGAAGCTGTGGATGCCCCATCCCTGGAGGGGTTCAAGGCCAGGCTGGATGAGGCTTTGAGCAACCTGGGCTAGTGGAGGGTGTCCCTGCCCATGGCAGGGGGGTTGGAACTTGATGATCTTTAAGGTCCCTTCCAACCCAAACCATTCTATGATTCTATGACTCTCTGGTGGGAAAAAAAGAATTAAAAAATAAAAATCATACTGCCCTGAAAAAAGAGGAAAGAGGAAAAAAGGAAGTGATTACAGGCTGACAGTTTATATTCCAAGTTTTAGTTAGTTGGTTGCATTGTGAACCCCTCAGATTCATTTTATGTTCACACTGCCAAGAATTACTCTAATGTAGTAGATGAGAATTGCTCTAAACTATTAGCGTTGGCTGTCAACAGTAATTCTATTAATTCAAAGAGCTAATGACATTTACTAGTATTGCCATGCTGTTTTATTGCATCTTTGAAAATAGATGGGAGTACTCAGTGGTATGTCATTCCAAACCGACTAAATTTAGAGACTTACTCCCTACTCTTTCCATACTATTTCATGAGACAAATATGAATAGCAGTGCTTTTTGTGTCTAACTTGCAATGGTGTAACTGAGTAAGTGAATGGCACCCACACTCCTGAATTATATCCTGTACATGCTCTCCATACATGGAGAATATGAGGCGTCCAAGACAGTAGCTCATCCTGTGATGATTAGCTGTAAGCTAATCATCAAGCTAGTACCCTTCCAGGCTTGTATTATCACATCAAGCAGGATAGCACGAAGATGCTGCTTTGTGTCTGGAAGCAGGGAAGCCAGATCATGCAGCACTATGCCCAAAAGAATTAGTCCAAACTCAGCAGGGATGATTAATTTGTGCTTAGCATTCACAAATATAGCTGCACCATTTCTATTTCAGAACAGACGTGGGTTAGAAGTGGTTTAAGTTACCTGTGCCAAGACCTGAAGCAAAAGACATACGGGCACCAAATCAAAGTGTGAGGTCAGGTCAGTAAGCAGAGATCAGCCTAACCTAGACAGATAGAAGTCATCTTCATAACTCTGAATGCTTGTGGTGTAAGCATCCAAGCCAGATGTTTTTCACAGAAGAGGAAGATGCAGTACTGTTTCCCTTTCACTTGGCTGCCTAGGGGCTTGGACATGCAAAATTAAGTTTCCCTGTTCTAGAGTAACCGATTTCATGCCTCCCTGAGGAGTGCTTTGAACAAAGTCATCTTCATGCAGGGCTAAGTTGCTCTTTTAGAAGCTGTTGCATGTTTCTGGGTAAGAAAACATGAGAGGAAGCATACCTGAGATACAGCCCTATCCCAGTAAATGCCTAATATGAAATATATACTACTTGCAGACAAAAATGCAGCTCTAGTAGGAATTACTCTTTCCTTAGGAGTTAAGTTGCAAAACAGGAATGTATGAAAAGTCACAATTAAAAAGTTCTTTGCCTCAGCAAGGAACAAGGACTGTGCTGAGGCTTCTTCCCCCATCTAGAAATCTATGTAGGTCTATGCAAGAACTTGTATAACTGATTTTCTGTACACAGCATTTACATGGCACATCTTTAGCAGAGGTAAGAATAATGGAGAAGCTAAAAAATAAATGATTTTTTTTGTTAAAAGAAGTAGGATACTCTCAAGGACAAATACATTCAGCCTCTCTCCTCTCCACAGACAGAGCGGGGGGGGGAGGGGGGGAGAGACAGTCCGGCTTCTAGCTTGGGATTTGCTTTTAGTCTAAGATTGAGAAGCAGACTGACCAATTATTCCATCCCATGCACATCATACCCAGTATATAGATGAGGACCCTTCTAAGAGATCTCTCTTTTTTCACTTCCCTTGGGCTCCAGATCATCTCACTTCGGGTGCCTGCATTCGCTCTCCCAAGGCCTTTCCCCCCACCCTACAGACGCCGTTAGCTCTCGGCCCGGGACACTCATTATCTATTGTTCCGTGAGTTTTGGGATCCTCCCTCTCCGGGGTGATCATTAGCTGGTTTTTTTTCCCCTGCTTTGGTCAGCTCTCGGCCTGGGACGCTGGGGCTGTTATCTCCGTTCCGTGAGTACCTCCGGGAGCGGCACACCCTCCCCCCTTCCCCCCCTCCCTTTTTTGGGGGAATCGTGAGTGTGATTTCTGGGGATCACTAGCTGGCAACAGGCTGAGCCTTTTGGGGGGGGGCAGTATCATTGTGTATCACCCATTCCCTCCCTCCTCCGGGGTCATTGGCCAGGAGTGGGCTGGGCCTTTGGTCGTCAGGTGGGGAGGGAGAGAATCACTGTGTATCACACTGTATATTTGTATATAGTATTATTTCCAATATTATTGTAGTTTAGTTATTAATTTGTCCTTATCTCAACCCACGAGTCCTCTTTGCCATTTACCTCTTTAATTCTCTCCCCTATGATTGGGTGGGGGCAGGGACTGTGTGAGCGGGTGTGTGTGGTTTGGCCCCCAGCTAAGGGCCAACCCACCGCATAGGACTAATACTGTTCCAAGAATCTTCTTTAGGTCCATACCTCTGTCAGCTCTCGCTTCTGTTCCTGTCAAGATCCTCTGGTTGCTCCATGACTAGTGTTTCTGAATGCTGAATTACTTTTTAAATTTTTTCTCTCTTCTGGTATAGTTCACTGGGCCAGAAGAGGCATTTCTAGTTAATTAATCCTCTACTGTGAATGAGAGCAGCTTCCCCAAGGTGATCATACACTGTAATCTAACCCTTAGCTAGCACTCAGGTCACTTCACCCAGCAACTAACTGGCAGGCAAAACTTTTATCACAGCTCCAGCCTCTGTCTTCTTATGGAACAACAGCAGCTGCTATATGATGCACTAAACAAAATCAAATGGTAAACTAGGAGTACTCAACTCAAAACAAGTCGGTTCAATATTTAAAGGCTTCACCTGATAAGCAATGGCTGCAGCCCCCTCCTCTGGATCCTAGAACACTTCCTTTCTCTTCTGCCATTGCTAATACCCCTCTACCTTCTTTTTCTACCATGCCCTCTTCTTTTTTTTTCTGTGATATCCCATCCTCACAGACAGCTTGGCAGCTTGCTTCATTTGCACGCTGGCTGGCTGACCAATATGCTGGGCAGCACAGTGTGCATCTTAACAAGCTAGCTGCTTTCGGATGCCACGTATTGTGCATAACATAGCATAAAATATAAGATTTATTAAATGTTTAACTGGAAATCAGACATTAATCAATTAATCAAGTTCTGCTGTTCAGGGCCATTTCCAGAATGAGTGCTCTGCTCACATTTCTTGCCAAGTACTTGGCCTGAAATCATTCTGATTATTAAGCTGATCCACTGTCTTCGGCACTCTGAACAAGTGAAGGGCAAGGGAGAAGGTACCAAAGAGAGACCACAGCCGTCTTCACATAGAGGGAAAAAACCACATGCAAGACATTAATCAAACAGGAGGTGGATGCTCCGACTCAAAGACTTTATAATCTAAATCACAGGACTTACTATTTGGATAAAGCAAACGTGAGCCAAAATAAAACTGTGTAGGAATACATCTTGTATTAAAGAAAATAATTTTTTGTCCAGTCACCTTTGTCCTGGGTACGCAATTTAGAACAAGTGGTCCTAATGACAACTTACCGCTTGCCATAGCCAGACTGAAACGCTAACGGTATGGCATGGTAAATGGGCCTGAAGGAATTGTCTGTATTAAGTTTTCCACAGTTAGAATAGGTATGAGGAGAGAATAAAGGTATTGGAGGGCAGGGGGGAAACCTCAAAAACAAGACTTCAACTGAGGATGGCCCTGCAGCTCTGATAACAGAGGCTGATTTGTATCATGAAGATCACTCTGTGTGTATTTAGGACACTTGCTTTAGATGTTATTGTAAGCTTTTAATACTGGGGTGGTAGGAATGAGCATAAGTAGCTATTTGGGTAATTGTAAAATAAAATAATTGTACTCCAAAAATATCTTACCTTTCTTCCTGCCTCTTACCAAGTACTATCCTGACAATGAGATAATGCTCTTTCGCATATTGGCATAATCCCAGAGAAGCCCAAGAAAGTCACACAGTCCGTTTCTTTGGATGCTCCAAGGCAGGGTTAGTGGTGGTATAGTACCTGTACCACACATTTGGCTAACACGTACTTAGGAACTGCCAGTAACTGATTCGCTGTAACATCCTGAAGCAACTGATGCAAAATGTATCCTTGGTATTAGAAAGTTTTCCCCTTACTAACTGAAACCTACCTTGCTGCATTTTAAACTCATCATGTCTTGACTTAGCCACTGAAGTCAGCAGCAGCCTTTCATGTATTTGAAGACTGATACCACACCCCCCTCAATGTCTTCTCTGTACTGTGTTAAACACAAGATGTTGCAGGTTCTCTTTCCATTTACACATCCCACTACAGCATATGCCTTTTTTCTTTGTGCAACAGCTTGACATCAGTCCACATTCATCTTGTGATGAATCCTTTTCTTTGGAGCTGTTATCTATTCCCTGTCCTGTATTTGCACATTTAAGATTCCTGTTGGGTGTAGACAGGAATTTGAATACATCCTTAACTGAATCACATCCCACTTTTTCAGACTGTTTCTTGTTTATCAAGATCTTGACACAAAGACAAGACAGCTAAAGGAAGAAAACAGAGCAGAAGTCACTTTCCTTGAAGTGAGATACTTTCAACATTGCATTGTCAGGGTACTTACCCACCCATTTTCGATGCAAATAAAATAGAAACACTTGTACTCAAAGCCAGTATACTCTGAATAATCCCATTGGTTAAACTGAGAGAAAAAAAAATAACATGCTTGTCAAAATAGGTTTGAAAACCCTTTTACTGGCTTCCGAAGCTTGAGCTGCTTGAAACAAGGGCTAAAGTCTGTGTGGAACCAAGAAAGGCTTCTCATCATAACTGTCCAGGTTGTGTGTTTTGGGAAGGAAAACTAACATAATAGTTGCTTCCCATCACATGGAGTCAAGAATGTTGGTTTGTATGCAATACAAATTGCTGGTTTGTTTTAAGCTTCCTAGTCAATGTGCAGCCTGCAAAATGCAGTAATAGTGTCTTTCCTGTCCTAACAATCATTGCTGCTGATATTACAGGCAGAAATCTGAAAAAAATAAGATAAAAGATAACAATTCCTCATCACAAAACATATTTAAGGTATAATTCACCACTATTGCAACAGGCTTGTATCTTATCCTCCCCATTCAACATTCTTATAGAAGGAGAAAATTTCCAGTAGCATTTTCTCCCATAGAAAGAATGCTGAGAACCCACAAAAAAAAGCCAGAATAGGACCTCAGTCTTCTTAGTGTGTGATACTTAGTTTGCAAGTTCCAGTTAATATCAAGTCACTTAAAGTAACCATGAGGAAGTCACAGGCCAGAGTATTTTAGTACTACAGTTGGTTACGTCAAAACATTAAATTTTTTCTTTAATGACATGCAAAATACAGCAACGAGGAGAACATGCGATGAAGATTTCCAAATTCCAACTCCAAATTTCATTGGAAACAGTGGTGAACTTGCATTATCTCAAAATAAATTAGTAGGCAAAGATTAGAAAGAAAAGTTAAGGCCTTTGATCAGTCTTGCTGAATATCTGTAATCCAGTAACATCCAAAATCTCTATCCAGTATCAAATCCTATCAAATTCTGATCTAGGTGTTCCTGCTCCGGCAGGGAGATTGGACTAGATGATCTTTCGAGGTCCCTTCCAATCCCTAACATTCTGTGATCCTCTGTGTCCAAGAACTGTGTAGAGGAATAAGAAGGCAGCACTTGTCCAAAATTGAGAGTATCTCTACTTATTAATTTCAAATTTTAATACTGAGAAGAGTAAGTGTTCTTCATCTCAAGGAGACAAAGTTAAAGCTCATAATCGCCTCTTGCAACAGAAGATGGAGAACAGCTGACAGGCACTGGAGTCAACATGGACTGTTGTCCTTTCTTTCTCAATCAGTCTGTACAAGAAAGAAGGGGAGAAGCTGAGTGACAGCTCCCACAGACACTCCATCTCTGAAGCCAGGCAGGCTGAGAACATGTTGGTAATGCAGAGAACTAATCCACAGCCCTCGCCTTGCTGTGCAAGCAGTTAGGATAGGAACAACCTGGACTGAAGTGATTTAATACCTGCCAAGGATACTACTGCTCAGAAGATATATTTTGCAGTACTACCCACTGCAAAATTTGTAAAGGCAACTGTGGCGTATACATGACATCCATGACAGAATGGATTTATAAAAGACAGCTCTGAGAAGTTGCTAGGTAACAGTATCTTGTCCTTAACTGCTGAGCAGTGATGATCTGTTCTCATGATGCAATGCTGCAGCCTAATGTCCTTGCTCAAAATTTCTGTGTATACAGATTTTTAAACAAAAATAGATCTGAGCTGATTTCTCTTAATTTACAGAATGCTTCCTTTGCCAGCTTTCTAACAGTCTGCCTCATCTGTCACTTTTACACCAAACACAGCTCTTCATATTTCTGGGAAATCACAGCATGTTTCTGAATTCCCACTGTTTCTGGAAGACCAATAGGACATTTTAGAGCAGAAAGCTCCCCCCTCTGCCCAACTCCATTAAGAGAAGACATGACATACAGTATTACATTCAATGTATACATTCAGTCTGGAGCCAGCTCCCGATCAAAGTAAGCGCTAAGGCAGCAGATACAAGAAAGTGTCTTTGAAATTTATGGACCATCTGAGAAAAGACTCACTGTGCCACAGGGTTCCCAGAAGACTTGAAACAGCCTAGGGGAAAAAAAGATGGTAGGACCAAAACAAATCCAACTAAAACGTTAATTCCCCACAGTTCATCATAAATAGTAAAAAAGATTTGCTGCAGACATAGCGTCACTGAGATTTGTATAATTGACCGTGACAGCCAAGGAACTCCGATGCTGACAATGGATTTTCTTGGGCTTTTTTTCTTTTTCCAAGCATGTTAACATAGCTTACCTATTCCCTTGCTTCATTTCATGGTGGCATTTTGTCCCTGCTGTTGTTTTTAAGAGTAGAGTAAGCAATACATTATAGATCATTGTCTTCTTAAGTTAGAATTTCAAGGATAAAAAGTCACCCTCTGAGTGAGCGGACACAGCAGCTCCCAGGGGCCTCATGTCCAAGACAGACACAAGGTCTCTGAAGGAACAGCTCAGCTGCCCCATCTGTTTACTGTGATGCTTTATTCCCCAGCAGGGAAGGCAAAAGCCATGGGTATCTGGCTGTAGGAACCAGAGGAAAATAAATAGCCCCACCTTACTCTGCAAAAAGCTCTTACATGTCTTTGGTCAGATCTGTTATAGGGGGAAACAAAATGTAACTCAGGTTGGTAGGTAGAGGGACCCCAGACTGCCCAACACTGGTGTGGCAGTTTTGATCAGCTCCAACCAGAAGAAGAGTTAGTAGCTTAATAAACTCTGTTCAGCCAGAAGACAAATGTTGCCAAAAACATAGCTTTTTGTAAGTAAAGTAGTCATAATTTTCTGCTAGTTTTCTTATCTTTCAGTGTATGACCCTACGCATTCTTTGTACTATCTAGAAGTAATGGCTCCACATTAGAGACTCTCTAAAGGTGAACAAGTGTCAAGGGCACCTTCCACCCTTTGCAACAAGTGCCACAATTCATCCGAAAACCTTCCTCACTGGTGTTACAGCTGCTCTTTCCAAGTAGGCCAGAGACTTACTTTTCCCCAACATAAAAGCATCAGAGTCATTAGGAGCTGTGATTTCAAGCCAGGCTGTACACTAAGCCCTTCACAGAACCACTCCTCCACCCAGGACACCCTGTGCCCGCACCTCTCAAGGCAGAGCCTCACAACTCTGCCAGCGTTATTCTGCTCAACCACATCCTGCTGCCAACAGGGTTTGCTGTTTGGGAACCTGGTTTATTAAACTTTTTAATAATGGAGGTATATAGCGAGTGAAGTAAAAGGCAATGGTAGGTCTGACCACTGCTAAACCATAATATTTCAGTTTAAGTTCCACCTCTTTCAGACATGAAATGGATTAATGCACTGAGTAACCCTTTCCCTCTTGCAAATTTCCTTTTTAGCGCAGTTAATTTCAGCATCTTTCCCAACACACACAGACTTTCAGAAATACTCTCTTTACAATAGGGTCTTTCCAGTTCTTCAGAGTATACCTGAGCTTTCAATTTCCTTGGATGTCACATCTTTATAACCAGTAAGCAGCCGTCAGAGTCTGTCAGGACATACCGGGCTGTTCCTTCCCTGCGTTACTGTGGCACCACAAACCTGCATAGCCACGTTCCCCCATTCCAGTGCCCAATACCTCAGTCAGCTGCCTACCAAGCATTCGCACGCCAACCACACCTTCTCATCCTAGAGGAAATGCAGTATTTTTTTAAAAGCTATTGTTAAATGGTTTAGAAATCTTGTGTCCTCTGGGAGTGTGTGAATCTGTTCCTTCTAATTACAAAGGCTACTGTTGTAACTGAAAAAATACTCTTAACAGATTTTTATCTGAAGCTTTCTCAGGGATGATATCGGAGACGAAAAGAAGAGTTCAAACAAAACGAAGAGTTTCTTAATCCTGTGTGCTTCTCTTACATCCATCACAGCTGTAGATTTCCTCTGATTCTCCCTGTTGTCGTAGTGCTGGTTTTTTCGTTACTGTATTACATGGTCTCTCATCAGCTGCCACTCTTGGAATAGGTTCAGCTGAGATCTATTTGAGACACTAGTCTTGAAATAACCCATGTGTGACCGGAGATTTCACTTAACAAAACTGCACACCATACTGTGCAACTCTGTATTTCTCTTCTGAAAACAATTTTGCAGACATTTCAAATCCTAAAAAAAAAATTCCCAAATTTCCTGCTGTTGGCTAAATGATACACATTAAAATCTTCTTCAGCGACCGCCACTGGCTTCTCTAGACTTTTCTCATAATAAAACAACAGCTGATGAAGGAACATAATTTTGATGTATCTTACCTGATTAGCACTAGATTTATTCTTCCTGTACTTATTTCAATATCAGACTACTCAGTACAGTTCTTTATTACTACAGATCTTTACTCATTAATGCTGCTAGAGAACACCGCAAAACCAACACCTCAGAATATAAATAATTTGCCTTGTGTATTAACATATTCCACATGAAAAAAAATCCTCTCGTTGTTTTTAACCTGGTTTGAAATAAATATGATGTCTATGATCTTAAGAGTAAAAAGGAAAATCTTATTAAGTTCCCTTAAAGTATGAGGTATGAGTTATTTTCATTTCATACCAGTGTTTGGAGCTGTTTATATCGAATCCACTTCAGAATGGATCATCTGAAGGCATCCTAGACACACATATGGATGCTTGTGTTTAACAGCACGTGTTATAAGGCACAGCAACAGAGCTAGCATAATTTTGAATAAACATGAATACTAGAAACAAAATTACTATGCAGATTGCTATCATTCTAAAACCACAGAAATCATATATGGAGGTCAAAGCAAAAAGTCTGAACTCTAGGAGGTGTTTCGACCAGTTAAGCTCATCACATGCCCAGTGTACCCCTCCAGTGGATGCCCCTGCCACTAAACTTTTCGATTAGAGTCTCCTTAAAGTGCAAAAGTGTGGGAAAGGAGACAAGTCATGTATTCAGAAATGTCACTAGAGAAGTTAAACAAACAAAAACACTTTCAAAATAAGTTTTCAAGATTTTCCAGTTCTTTCTAAAGAATGTGTGCCTGGAAACTTCCCTTGTTTATAATAGATCTTAATCCTGTGTGTCAGCTCAAAGTCCCCAGAGCAGGTCACATTCTTGTTCATTTGACTGCATTTCTTCATTTCCAGCTTGCTGTGATATGAAGAAAAAAGGTATATGGATTATTGCTGTTCATGCTTTATCCCCTCTCTTTTTAAAACTGATTGTTAGTTCAGACATTAACACTAATTGCCGCAGCAGAGGTATCAGATGTGGAAAGCCAATTCTCTGCAATAACGAAGTCCCAAAACATTTAGAGCTTTATAGGGTAATAAGGCAGAAAGCAGCTAATGCAGCATGCAATGTGCTAGCAGAATGTGTGAAGCATTACAGCTTAGATAAACTCATTCAAATATAATTCACCTTTTGGGTGATCTCAGTAAACACTTCCATCTACTGCATAAACATTTATTAGTGAAGGGTGATTATGTAAGTCAGAAAGACCAAACTCTCCTCGGTAGATGTTGTGGCTGCACAAACATCCATTATTTCAACCACTTAAAAACTGCAAACTTCTAATAAACTATATATTGATAAAAATAAGGGAATTGTTGAGGTTGGAAGGTACCTGTGGAGGTCATCTAGTCCAACCCCCCCATTCAAGCAGGGCCACCAAGAGCAGACTGCTTATAACCGTTACCCCATGTCCTCCCACTACACTCACTGATAAAGAGTGTTTCCTAATCTCTCCTGTAGGCCCTCTGTAGGTACTGGAAGGCTGCTATTAGGTCTTCTCAGAGCCTTATTTTCTCCAGGCTGAACAACCCCAACTCTTTCAGCCTGTCCTCATAGGGGAGGTGCTCCAGCCATCTGATCAATTTCGTGGCTCTCCTCTGGACTGTCTCCAACAGGTCCAGGTCTTTTTTATGTTGGGGGCCCCACATCTGAACACAGATCTCACGAGAGCAGAGTAGAGGAGGAGAATCACCTCCCTTGACCTGCTGNCATCAGCAAACTTGCTGAGGGTGCACTCCATCCCACTGTCCATGTCTCCAACAAAGATGTTAAACAACACTGGTCCCAGTACCGCCCCCTGCAGAAGACCACTTGTCACTGGTCTCTACTGGGACATTGAGCCATTGACCACAACTCTTTGAGTGCGGCCATCTAGCCAATTCCTTATCCAGCGAGTGGTCCTTCCATCAAATCCATGTCTCTCTAGCTTAGAGAGAAGGATGCCATATGGGACAGTGTCAAAGGCTTTGCACAAGTCCAGATAAATGATGTCCTATTCTGCCAAGCTTCTTTCCAGCTGAGTGATCCCTAGCATGTACTGGTGCATGGGGTTGTTCCTCCCCAGGTGCAGGACTTTGCACTTCTCCTGGCTGAAGTTCATGAGGTTCTCTGGATGACAGCAGGACCCTCTGGCATATCAGCCACTCCTCCCAGTTTGGTGTCATCAGCAAACTTGCTGAGGGTACACTCTACCACATCATCCAGGTCATTAATGATGAAATTAAACTGGACTGGACCCAGTATTGACCCCTGGGATACACTGCTAGTTACTGGCCTCCAACTAGACTTTGTACCAGTGATCACCACCCTCCTGGCCTGGCTGTTCAGTCAGTTTTCAATCCACCTCACTGTCTGCTCATCCAGCTTGTATTTCATCACCTTCTCTACTGGGATCTTAAGAGGGTCAAAAGTCTTACTGAAGTCCAGGTGGACAATATCCACTGCTCTCCCCTTGTGTTTATTCCCCATGTTTCTGATTCCTTCTATGCCAATCTGAGGGCAAAGCGTAGACTGTGTCTTTCAACATCCTTGTCTATATTTTCCTTTTGTTATAGCCCAATAGAGTACCTATGCATTATTAGGATTCCTGGAACCTTGTTCCTCATGGCCCCACAGAACAATGAGCATCCGGGCTTTTTCGGACTTCTTCCAACATCTCCTCCTTCTGTAGGGGCATTCATCAATTTAAACCAAAGGCTGTCACTGTGAGGTATCAAAACCCTCTCTTCTTATATCTGCGTGTGTATATATGCATATGTGCGTGTGTATGTGCATTTCCCTCTATAAATTGCAAATTTCTTAACCAAATACTCCACTGTAGGGTAGCTGGAGGAAGTGTTTTAAGTAACAGATACTAATTGAGCTGAGAGTAGCTGCTCTATGTAAACTACTTTAAAGGATGAAAAGCCAGTTTCCTTCCTAAGTAATCAAAAAATTGCTTGGGATTGCACATCTACCTGAAATCGAAGCAGAAGTGTACTAAAACCCTGTGGGCCTTTAGAGAAGCCATGTGCTTGCAGTTCCCCAAAGAGATTTTGCCTTGGTTCTAAAGCCAAAAAAGTCTCAGAAAAGATACTGACTACAAAGACACCGTGTCTAGTACCAAGAGCTATAGCTTTCCAAAGGATTCAGCTGGTATACCATAGGAGGTAGTAGATTAGCAGAAAGCCTTCAATATTTGAGTTCCAGTCCCTCATTTCTAGGAGGAACACTAGAACTGAGGACTCTGTGCAGTCCTCTAGGCTGAGGACACTGTGCAGTCTTTTGTTTTTGTCTCTGATTTCCAAAGTCTACACATTCACACTTCAAACAAGTCTTGCAAAATTAGCAGCAAAAGAAACATTCTGCCCATTTATTTTTTCATTTCCATTCCTTTCTGCTTCTCAAATTACTGTTGTAAAGAAAGGTAAAAGCACCTTCAAGAGATATGTCTCTTCTCATGTATAGCTATTTGGACATTTCATTTCTTACACCAATTACAGGGTGACATTTTCTATATCACAGTATAATAAGTATAGTTCTTTAAAGAGTGCAGTTAATTAAGGCTCAGAACAGCCCTGTAAAATACCAAAGATTTATTATTTTACAAGTGAGTGAACTGAGACAGGGAGAAGTTAGGATCAAGAAGAAACATGAGAAATACTTAGTATAAGCTTGCTACAGTAATTCTTGCACAGATACTGTAAGTTTCCACTCCTTGCTTCTAACAGCTTATTAATTTGCAAGAAGACATTCAAAATTGTTTGTTAATTCTGTAAAGGGATTGGTTTTTGAATAGTCTGTTAAAATCATCTCTTTTTTTCCCCCCGTCCCTCTAGAGTTTAGCATATAGCTTGAAGGTCTGGATTTTCAGCATCTGAAGGTGCCAGGCACAGATGGCTTATGAAGGTCATTCAGAAAAAAAAAATAATTAATTTTTGAAGATGCTTATGGTGGAGGATGATAGATCGATGAACCTTACTTGTCACCTGTACAGTTAATCTGATTATTCTCATTACATGTTTTAGAAGCGATAAATCTATACTAAGGTTAGTCTGACTATGTCTTGCAAAACAGGCCACTGAAAGCATGAAAGGAGTCATCATATTATAAATAAATAAAATAGTAAATCTGGCATGGCTAAATAGCATATATATAGTAGAACAGTAAAGCATGGCATAGTGGATACAGCTGCTGATAAACCATATTTTTTAAAATTCTGGCAGCATTCTAGAGCTAGTGTGATTTTCATTTCAGAGAGAATTGAATTTTTATTACTTGGCAAAAGCATGATGTAGGAAGCATGAAAACAAGGGTGGATTCTAGTGAAGGTGGTGACCAGAGATCGCATTTACTTTACACAGTCTGCAGCTTCGTGAGTCCAGGACCTCTGTCCCCAGGTTCAAAGCCCAACGACTCAAGTAGACATCACTTGTCAGATTTCACGTTTATCACATGGTGTTGCTGTGCCACAGCATCTTAGGCTGATTTTTTAAAAAATACCAGAACCCACAGATCTGCTCTTTGGGACTGTTTCAGCACTTGGCATATATGTGGGTTTTCTGTCTGACTCTTAAATTCCTAGATGTAATTGCAGAACCCAGGTTAACGGTCCAGTGAGTTAAGGCAAAAATAGTTGACACCATAGTAAAAGTCTACGTATAGCTCCATAGTATGTCAAAGAAAAGACACTTAAAAAAATAAATCACTATCAGGAAATTTTTCAGGGATTATTTTTCTACTTTCCCTTTCCAAACCACAGAAGCCTTAGAGAGTTTATCCCAAAATAAACTTTTGGTATCACATATCAGATTTCTGATGTGATTGCCCAGAGAGTTTTGTTCAGAAAACTGTCCTTTGGAGAAAGAAATAACAACCTTAGTATAACTGGGCTGACAATCTAGTCTAAAAATGCCTGTCTCAGTCATATGCTAATCAAAGCATTATCAACATAATATTCTACCAAAAAAAATGTGTTCAATCACATGTGTGCCAATTTAATTTTTGTATATCCTTTTAATTTCATATTTTTTTTAAATTATTTTCCCATTTGCTTGGCACAATGTTTATGAGCCTGTTCCAAAGATGTTTGTCACACGGATTTGACTCAAATCTCTGTAGACAGCTCTTCGCACAGAGCAGAGTTCAGTTACAAAACATTTAACATCTGCCACCACTCAGCAGGGCAGATAACCTATTTACATAAGGCTTTTCTAAAAGTCTTACCGTGCCATGTCGTTCTTTAGATTTTGTTATCTGATTCTATATATGGTTCTTTCTAAACTCCTTCCTTTTTGTGTGCTTCTTCATTCAACGGCTGAAGATCATACTTTCAAAAAAGCTACTGGAAGTTTGGCCAGCACAAGAAGTACAAACCCAAGACTTAAGAGAAATATTCCCTAAATCAGTTAGCAGTCATTGAAACTTCACTAATGAAGTACTTGGTGAATCTAGTTTTCTTTCCAGTGGACGTGTGTTCATGAAGAATAATTAGGGCTGAAGCATACATATGTTAATATATTATTCTGATGCACTTATGTCTTAGTTTCCCCATGAAGGACCAGATAGCGCCGGTCACTACTATAGGCGCATAGAAGGGCAGAAGGCACAAACTATTTGATAAGAGAGGAATTTGGAAAAAAAAAAGTGAAAGAAAAAAGGAATTCAGAAGAAATAAAATTCTTAGGATCAAAAAGTATTTAATGTATTGATAAAATGCTGAGAATTTTCTTTTTCTTCATGTGTGATGCACTCTTAAAGGGGTACCCTGTGAAAGGTCCTTGGTAGCCTTTTAGCACACCATGAAGTATGTCTCCTCTTAGTCATGGTCGAGCAAAATAGGGTTTTCTAAGTTCAATGTGCATAAACAGGAACAGCAAATAAACATAAAATAACTTACTAGAGAAATAGAAGCACCGAAGGAAAACTCACAACAACGGTCAAGTGGCTAGCATGCATAATCACTGGATTTAGTGCTGGATTCTCCGATAGTATCCCAAAAAGACTACTTACTTGTTGGAAATTACACCTCACTGTAGGACAAAAAGCTACATGTGGCTACACACATTGGAAAGTGGCAGCTAAAGGAAAGACTATAGGTTCCCTTAATTAAAACATTGATCCAGTCTGGCATCAGAAATCAAATTTAGATTTTTGGCATCTGTGAAATGTAAGAGTTGTCTTTATTAGATCAGGGAGGCTGCCTACAGCTGACACTACCAGCCGTTACAAATTAATGCATTTGTCGGAAAAAGAGCATTGATTTCCACAGGCATTCACCACTTGCCCTTATAAATGTATTTGGAAAGTGGGTATGCTGCTTTTTGTTGCTTAGAGAGCTCTGTGAATCCTATGTTAAGTTTCTCATGATAATTTTCTAGTTTTGCTGCTGGCTGTATTACATACATCTTCCCACTGTATTTCAGATGTCTACGAACCTTCACAGAGCAGCTGAGATAGAGCTCTCTAGCCCAATTCTGCTGGGCATGACAAAGTTTAGAAAGATATGTAGTTACTTGCTCATCAGAAATAGTAACTCCTTTCAAGAGAAGGGCCTGGACCCAGGTCCCATTGCCTCTAAATCAAGTTAAAGAAACAAAGAAACAGCTTGCTCATTGGCTTATGTTTGAGTGGCAACACACAAAAATTTTGTTTTAAATCAAGGCTGAATATTCCTCCTGACAGCAGAGTGTAAGCAAAAGAAAAAGTTACAGAAAGTACCTGAGAAAACTAGTGTCAAAAGTACAGCAGATCAAATTATGTGAACGTATCTGAAGTGTACATTAGAGCTTGTGAAACTCTAACAGAGCAATTCAGTATTTTAGACTAAAGATGTATAAAAATCAAGAGGCTCAGAAACAATACTTTTAACACACTAACGCTTTCCTAAATTTACAATTACTCTTTGATGTTTCTCCTTTAATTTCTTGCAGATTATTTGAGGACTGAGATAAGATCTTCTCTTTTTTCTGCAATACCATCTTCCTCTTTTCCAGCATCTCCACGGGCAACTTTACTTCCCATTTGATTTGATTTTTCTCTCTTTGTCCCCATACAAATATTGTACTGCCTTAACCAGCAAACTGTTCTGTAGCCTTTGTTTGCAATCTAATTGTAGAAGCCTGTACAAAAGTAAGGCTGCCTGTTGACCTAACCAAAGCAGTGTTTGTATACAAATTCAGGAGGCAGGATGTACTGCATTCAGAACTTTACAGGTTCCAGTTTTATTCTGATTCCTTCAGTGGCTTTACTGCATATGTGCAGGAGATTAGGAGAGCCAGAACACCCTGGCTTGAATAGGAAATGTCATATTAGTCATAGCCACACAAAACAGCCACGTCAAACTAAAAATTGATATTAAAGAATATTTGCAAACAAGTGAGAAAGTAATGCAAACACTGTCTTGGTCCCTACAGTTTCTATTATGCTCCTTTATCATAATATCATAGTGTCTTCTGTTAAGGTTGTCTTTATTAAAGAAATAAGATAAACCTTGGACAGAGAAAAGAAAGGGAAATGAGTTGGTATTCTAAAAATCAAATGTCAGAACTTCCCCTGTGTAAGCTTGCTTAGCTGGAAGCCAATTCTTACACCAGTATGTACACTGAAGCATTCCTATAGACTTGTTACTTGAGCTGCACCCTTATTTCTGTGGTAGATACCTAAACATCGAAATACATCGCCCAGAAAGAAATATTATTTGCAAACACCAGCTAAAGAAAATGCTGAATACATTCTCTATTTCACCTTTCACTATTATTTTGTTCTTCTTTACTAAGAACTTAATCACAGTAAAATGGTCTAGATCAATTCTTTGGGAGCTCTGTTTCTGTCATTCTGCTGCTGAGACATGACAACATCTCATGGTTAAGAAAAGTTAATCCCCAGTATTATTTTCTGACACGTTTTAATTAGTAAAGAGGGTGGAAGCAAGGACAGGTAGCCTGGGGACAATACAGAGACACTGTCTGTGAAGCCAGAGATCAGGTTAGGAAAGCTAAAGTCCAAACAGAATTAAATATGGCCAAGGACATTAAGGGTAACAGGAAGAACTTCTATAGGTATGTCAGCGATAAAAGGAGGACTAGGGAAAATGTGGGCCCCCTCTGGAAGAAAGTGGGAGACC
>VZTO01027375.1:115259-132999 GCA_013400615.1 Syrrhaptes paradoxus
ACAGGTTGCCCAGAGAAGCTGTGGATGCCCCATCCCTGGAGGGGTTCAAGGCCAGGCTGGATGAGGCTTTGAGCAACCTGGTCTAGTGGAGGGTGTCCCTGCCCATGGCAGGGGGGTTGGAACTTGATGATCTTTAAGGTCCTTTCCAACCCAAACCATTCTATGATTCTATGGTTCTATGTATGACCTGAAGAACAGAATGGTCCCGATTAGACACTCCTCATCCAGATTAACTCCTATGCCTGAGCCACACCTGGAAGAGGCATCTATCAGCATGAAAGCATTATTTGTTCAGATTTTCCCATTAAGCTTGGCCCCGAGTAGAGCCTCCGGTACTGCTCCAACAACACTGAGGCACTTACGTTCCTCTAAGCAGCTTCCATTGCAGTGAGGACACTGGATACTTGAAATAAGGCACAAGATTAAGCAAATTACCAGTCACAGCAGCACTAGTATAAATCAGCATTGTTTCTACCCCTGCAGAGGTTCAGCAGCAGTGGCTGGACACCTCAGCAAATCTCCCTATTCAGTTCTAGTCATGACTTGTTAATTGTGCTTGGCTTACAGATAGATACCTGTCTATGGTAGAGAACTGCAGTAGGCCAGCGATCTTCCACCATCTGTAAGCAACTGGATTGAAATTAGTTACTAATTGGGGTGAGAGACCTCAGCATAGGAAATGCCACCCACCTGGGCCATGCAGTCATCTTCTGTAAGTTTCAGAAACCCTGGTGCTTCATAATGTTCGTAGCTCTCATAATGCCTAAAAATGGCCCACATTGATTTCTTGCTAATATCTGCAGCTGGGAAGGAATAGAGTGTCAATCTTTTTTTTTGGCTTACAGTGTTGACACAGACTGCTAACCACGTGGTGATTAGATCTTAGATTTCTGACTTTAAAAACCCAATGGTGCTTTGAGCTGTGTTTTAAACTAGTGTTTTCTTTCACTTATCTAAGCAATCCATTTATAATAGCAGACCACTGTCTTGCAAGCAAAGTGTTGCAATGAAGTTATCTAAAACTGTCAATGTCTGGTTTAACACTTGCAAGCATGATCCCAAATGTCTGGGGGTGTCTCAAATATATATATTTTGCTGCAAGCGGTAAGACTTAAATCTTGGACTCACTGCTAGAACTGGGTGCTGTAACCATAGTAATTTCTTTTCAGTTGCTAGACTTTGACTTGCTGTGAAATGAAGAAGGAAAAGGTTTGGGGAGAGGTTTAAACAGTTCATCCAATTTTGAACTGACACCTACTGCTGAACTTCCATTGGTGCTGCAGAAATTAGTATATTTGAGACAAGCAATCTTTGCATACAGAATTTGTAAATACAAAAAAAGGGAGAAATAAAGGCACTCTTCCCACACATATCTTCAACCTAACAGATTCCCCATCACAGAGAAGCTTTTCCCGAACGTCAGGTTGGTGATATAGGAGAGGTTATATGATAAAAAAAAACAAGTTCTGGGCAGGGACTAAGCTTTCTTAGCTCCCCCCTTATGGGACAGAAGTCAAAAAAGTATTATCCATGTCACAAAACTGCAGCAGCTACTGTTACAGCAGGTGACGTACAATACTTTACTAAGCCTACTGAATTTCATATTGCCACAGCCAAAACCAAACTATTCTCCCACCCTGCCCCCTCTACATTCTCAGTGAGATTACATATGCTGAATTAACTACATCCATGGTTCTTGCAGAAGCTACAGAGCTCTCTCTTATCTGCAGCTATTTCACTGCTCAGTACACAGACATTTGTTTGCCTGTTTTGTCACGTTTGTAATCCAGGAGAGACCCAAGAGTTAACATTCATCTGGCTGCCTTAGAACAACGGGGCTGTTGTGTTGCCTAAGACTTGAGTTCCATTTGGAGTCCTGCCTCCAGTGATGATGAACATCAAATACTGCATAAAAAGATACAAGAATCCTCCAGCACACAGAAGTGGAATAGTCTCCCCCAGAGCGTTATTTTCATTCTGACTTGCAACAAGGAAGTTATTTTGCTCTGAACCATGTTAGTTTATATTCCTTCCAAGATTTATTTACAATACATTTTCCTAAGCCTGTTTTAATGAGTGCAAATTAGGTGTCATTCACTTCTATCACTAAAAATAGGGAACTGAAAAGCATACCAGGAAAGTAATCGATTTCACTCAAATTATGAGAAGTTATGGGAGAAGGTATCTCCCCGAGAACAGTGGTGAGTGCTGGAGCAATAGTCGCTTCTTGTCTTGTGCTCTAGGGTTCAGAGTGGGGGAGAAGGGAAGCAAGACTATCTGTTTCTGATGATCTGCTAACACAAATTTTTAGAGCAAGTTTTTCAAGTCCCAGAGTCACTATCTGATTTTCTATCCTGCTCTGAAGAAAATGGACTGTTGCATCTGGCACATTTGCTGTAGGGTGTATCAGAAAGCTAATCTGGTGGAAGGAATGAAATAATAGGGTGAGAATTAGCAAAGAGAGTCAGAGCTGTCCCTAGTTGTTTCCTAAACACCCTTCTCCACTCCATTCATTAGCTTTATGATTATTGTCTGTGAAGAGTCAGTCTTCAGGGAACAGATGTTCATATTATCCTGAGATACCTAGAAATGTTGTAATCAGCTGAAAGCAAGCAGGAAGATAAATTATTTGGTAGTTTGGTAAATTTATTTCCATACTCTAACAGATACAAAAGCCATTCCTACCATAAATAAACGAAAAAACTAAACTATCCACCCAGATACAACAGATCTGTCTGGAAAATCCTGTGACTAGCCAGAACATACATCTCTAAGCATTCAGTGTCTACTGTTGCAAGCCCACTAATTCTCTAACTATTTAATCAAGATTTATGCAATTAGGTAAGGCAAGTAACAGGCAATATATGGAAAAGGATCATTCCACTAAAGCCATGCTTGCCTACATCTACACCATAGAATCAGGAACCTTAGCTGAAGCCATTTGTCATGTTGCTTCAAAGCTTTTGTTGCTGCAGGGCATGGTGCTGCATTCTACTTCATGCTGGAGCATCACTTACCTGATCACCTGTGAAGACCTTATCTCTGATAAGAAGACACCAGGTGGGGCCATTTTATCATTCTGAAGAATAGCAAGCCTCTCCTTCATTGCCACAAAGAAGAAAAACCTCCCCATCATCTCCATTATTGCTCATGTCATGAACAACTGCATGACTTAGTTACCTCTGTCATATACTGCCAAACAAGTGGTGTTCTGTCCCAGCTTCAGTTACTTGCTGTCATCCCCTTCTTGACATTCTTCTAATGTATGCATTAGACCGTTCATTCTCTTTACTACAAGAAATTTATATTACCCAAGTGAACTGTGAAGCTTGATGCCAATATTTATTTATGAGGCTGCTTAAATTCAGATTAAGAAATAATTTGACATTTTGAGTAAAATAGACTAGTTTCTCTTACGTTTTCATAGAATCTCTCTTACCTACGACTAGCATGTATTTGCCTTAGCAACTTAATGCACCTTATTAAAACAGTTTAATATGCAGATCAACTTATATGTTATACTACACGTCTTTACACCTTCACTTACACATTTCCAGCTTGATACAAAGAAAAAATAAATTAGCACAATTACTAAGAAAGGAAAAAACCCCATTTCATTCTAACAAATCAGAATTCATCACATAAAAACAAACTGCTTTATCACTGGTTCTCAGACATTTACCACTGGGAAGGTTGACTACGCCCTGGAAAAGCAGGGAGACGCTTTTGGAAAGCATAGACAGCTCAATTAAATCTACTGAAATACCATGATTTTTCAGCAGCATTACAGCTTTTTCTTTTATTATAGGAAAAAAATATTGTGTGCTTCTAAAAAAAGTGAGGAGTTTTTTTTAATCATTTAAAAGAACAGTTATGTGCAGAAACAGATTCTCTTTTTTTAATTTTTACATTGGGCCCTGCTTTTAAGTCATTATTAGAGATTCTTAAATACAAAAGTTAAACATAGTCTGATTTATTTTCATATCTAGACTGATGCTTGAGATCTTGGGAAGCTCTCATAAAAAGCTAAAAAAAATTCTGCAGCCAATTACCACTATGTATGTGAAAGATTCAGAAATTATTCATACACTCAGAACTTGAAACTACAAAATCCCCCACAAATTTTACAGGGTAGAAGTTAAGTAGGCATTAAATTCTCACTTCACTCATACCACTGTAAAATATAAAATAATACAAAAACCTCCAAAATGTGGCTGGCCGTATAATTTGCCAGCATTCTGTTCTTCACTCAGAACATATGAAGAAAGGCTGTATTCCTTTAAAAAAAAATTAGAAAATGTATAACTGTATAGTTTGATTTGTTATAGCACAGATATCATTTGTTTGTCATTAAAATAACCTTTAACTATGCTTTTTAAAATAAAAACGTATAGCAACAGGAACTCTTACAATCACAACATATGACTCTATTTTCCTCATTAAAATATTGAATTAATAACACTCCCACGTTTTATAGTGAAAAAAAAAAAAAAAAAACAACAGAATTTTCTTTCCAAGTTAAGAAACACTGAAATTCCTTTAGGATGAAGCTGAGATTTTTCTCTCCCCATTAACACTTGTTGGCTTTCCACATACTTCTACATAGTATAGCACAGGGTAGGGGATCATTCACTCTACCATAGTGTTACCAACAGCAGTATACTGTATGTAGCACAGCTGGATGAAATAAAATTTCTCAGGCAGACTATGATGGTGAAAGCAGCAGCTCATTTTCTCCTACCAGCCATAGCCAAGAGACAGAATTTATGTTTTTTTCACCTGACCACATCCTTTAAGATTTCTTGTAGCTTATCTTGGGTATTTTTCTCTTGGTTGAGCTTTGAGAACCATCACATGGGCACCACTCTCAATTGTTAGCTTTTTTCCAGAACAGCATTACATGTCTACAAAAGCAGCTTTAATACCTAGCAAAAATATAAAGGAAAGCGGGAAGGAAAAAAGAATTTATAATTGGAATTTCTATTCCATCTGTGCTGCAGACTGCATAGGCTCTGCTGAATCAGGCAGAAAACACAGAGGAAACGAAATGAAGCACTGAGGATTTAACTTGTATCGGCCATTCATGAAAGCTTTTCTACCTAAATTTGCTTGAAATAGGACAGGCTAGAGAGCAGATACAACATATGAAAACTGCACCAAAATAGTGATTTTTTGGCAAGGATTTAACTTCTCCTTAAGTGTCTGATTCTAACTCAACTGTATTCAAATTGTATATTCAAAAACTTGCCTTCTTGGGGTTCATGCTTCTCTATACTGCTACTTAAATTATAAATCACCTATTCAGCAGAGCACAGCGTACACACTTTATTTCTTTATAGTTCCAGGCATGACCAGTGTGGTCTGAAAAGCAAAGGAAGCTGTCCTGACCTCCTGTTAGTTACCTGGGCCAGGAAAAAGAAGAACACAACTTATGCCTTTGGCATACCACCTCTTGGCTCTGTGGTGGGTAACCATCATCTTGCCATCTATGCAAAAGGCGTATCTGTGAAATCCTTGCAAATCAGTGCTCAGAATGGATGTAATTGTCCTATTGTATATGACCACTGATCATAAGTCATGGCATTTCCTCCATACAAAACAACTACTACAACCCCAGGGAAAGCAAGAACAGGATTTTCATTAACTTCTTTTTTTAGTCTATAGTTTATAGCCCTGCTAGATGCAACATTTCAGGCAGAAAGTATTTTTGAAAGGTAGCAATGCTACTTTGATTTCATTTCTTGTAGTCTTACGAAGCCACTGAAGATGGAGAGCAAATCGCATCAGACATCTTTCGTGCTCTCTATTTCTTCAAAAATTACAGTCCAGGTTAGGATTTGTGAAGATGACATAGGTAAGGCTTTCCCTTACATAAAAGAAAACCTTACCCCCAACCTTTTTTTTCAATAATATCTATAATTTTGCTGCACTTCTACTGTCAAGACATGTGACAAATGACCTGCTACTTGAAAAGGAGGCTAAGGGAGGAGATGAGGAAAAGAAAACTAATAGTCCATATACTGCTGTTCCTACAAAGTACATGGGCTTTTCCACTTTAAAAAACTAACTTACCTTTAAAATCACCAAATACCCAGACAGACACAAGAAAGTAAATCAGACCAGAAGCCTTTTAGAACAATTTATTTTCAGACTAAGTGAAAGCTGAAGGACTGTGTAAATGGTATTTCACCTAAGCTTCAACATGACAATCGAGAGAAGGTGTTCATTTTCTACAGGGTAATATTTGATTGACAAGGACAGAAAGAACTCCCTTCCCAGGGCTGAAGTGAGATGTGCCCAGCTACCTAAGGTCATTACATCTGACAACTTCATCAGATGCAGAATGGGAAATTGTCCATTATACGTTCTAAGGTTGTATTTGCTCTATCTCAAGTGGTCTAGGGACTGCTGGCCTTTCTGGATTGGGGGTGGGGCAATCTTGCAGGATGAAGACAGTAAATATCAAAAGAGTGTCCTCAATGGCATGCAATGCTATTTGGTTGAGGTCAGCTAAACCCTGCTCTTTTCACGTTTACGAAAACCTATCAGAAAACAGGCAAGTGTGATCCATAAACTGGAGACCCAAATGTGCTATGTATTGCCCTGGGCTCAAGAGGTTTTGAAAGCTGGTAGCTGGGGGTGGTCACTGCCATTGGCGAGTAGCGTGAAGTTCAACGTTAACATGAACAGGCCAAGACTTACGATCACGGTTAATGACAACATCTTAATGATACTTAAACTTCCTATTGCTACCAATCCTCACTTACTGGAAGTGATCTAAAAATAAACTTCTGTTAAGTTAATCAGTATGCAAAATACAAAAAGCCCTTCTCATTTCTTCCCTAGGAGTACACCCTGACCATGTACTTCCAGCAGTCCTGGAGGGATAAAAGGCTCTCTTATTCTGGAATACCTTTGAACCTAACTCTGGACAACAGAGTGGCTGACCAGCTCTGGGTGCCGGACACATATTTCCAAAATGACAAAAAGTCATTTGTCCATGGGGTGACAGTGAAAAACCGAATGATTCGACTCCATCCAGATGGGACAGTCCTTTATGGCCTACGGTACGTTGATTTTTTTAATCAGCTACATGGCTGTCCTGGCAGAATGCAGGTCATGATTGGTAAGTGTAGATAGTACCAATGCTGCTCTCCTCTCCTTTTTCCTGGTTTCCTAGTGCAGCCTTACAAGTCAGCAATTCCCCCATTCCTTACCGCAATACACCCCAGAATTTTCTGCAGGGCATCAAAACTACCTTTAATAGCTATAACCATAACTAACACAGCCTAATGCCTCTGTTTCTTCAGCTCTTCTAAGCATGTTAAAGCTGTTAATGTGTTCATCATTACAGTTCTCATCTGGTAATCAATCACAGCTTAGACAAATGCTTCCTTCCTTCTGAAATTTCTCCATCAATTCTTTAGAACAACGTAAAAATATAAAATTGGGAGTCATCTGACAAAGTATGACCAATATTTGGTAAGGAATAAAAAGGAGGTTGTAATTTTACATTAATTATTTACATATTACCTATATGTCCAAGTAGAGGTTTTCTTTAATCTGCCTTGGTTTATCACTGCATCTTCATACCACAACTGGTTCTTCATACGGTGCAACCTATATTCACCACTGTACATAAAAATATATTCTAAAATCCAAACAGACACAATCTAATTATAAGGTACACAAATGTAAGACTTAAAAGAAACCAAGTTATTTGTTATGTTGAGATTGCAGATCCCTAGTTAAGGTAGCTTTGCTTGGAAAAAAAATTGCCTGCTTGAAACCTCTGGTCACTGTTATCATTCAACAGTGAAAATAATGTCCAGAGAATATAAATCTGAAAGGATACTTCAGTTAATCATAAAAAAAAAAAACAAAAAACACCAAAACATAAAACAAAGCCAGGTTGGATGAGGCTTTGAGCAGCCTGGTCTAGTGGGAGGTGTCCCTGCCAGTGGCAGCGGGGTTGGGACTTGATGATCTTTAAGGTCCTTTTCAACCCAGACCATTCTGTGATTCTGTGATAAAACCTAGCTGAAATACCTCAAAATTGTAAATAAGATTAAATTGAAAGAAACAAACTGCTGCGGCAATTCCAAATGAAAATAATATTTGGGGAAAGACAAACTTAGAGCTTACTAAAAATAAAAGTTTGAAATGACCTCTTAACCTATAAAAACATAACAGTTTAAAATACAATACTACCCACGCACTTAGAGAAAGCCTTCCCACCCATCAATTCAAGCTTCTCAAGAAACAAAAAGAGTCATTTAAAAATTATTATTTTGGTTCATAATAAATTTTCTTTTGAACTCATCAGATTTGCAGTTAGTGCATCAGTCACTACCAAGGACCCCACAGTCACTTTGCTACAGCGAGATTTGTTCTAGTACAGAAAAACTGCTATTTCAGTTGTAAAAAAGAAAGCAAGGAACTCATGAGGAAATAGCTGATAGACTGCAGAATGTCAATATCGTGTGCTAAACAGAGCATTTGAAAAATATATCTCATTGCCTTCAGACCTCCTACAGTTTCTTTCAATCAAACCAACTCCTGAAAATCCGCTCAGCAGGGCAGTTATCAGAGGACTTGTTAACCTGAGAACTTTTCAAAATATATATTTTTTTTTAGGCCGGGAATGAAATTTATTTTTTTAATTTATTATTCCAGAATTTGCACAGTGACAAGAATGTGCATTAGAATTAGAGCCAAGCAGTCCCTCACAACCACTTGTATGCAATGTAGACTACATCTAGAAACGTATGCCATGCGTGTACTTTCAAACATGTGCCATACATCTGGTATCAATAACTGCCTTCTGCAGAGGTAGCAAAAGAAGCTGCGATACATCTGGTGAACCTGCTGCAAGTTGTCTCACAGGCTTCATCCACAAACCACCATCCTGGTGAGAAGCTGTGACATTGCCCGAGCGTAATGCCTGTGCTCTTCATCTCAGAGGAGCTCAGGCAAACAAACTTCTAATGCAACAGCCAAGATGGTCACCGTCACCTAACAAGGTTGCTCGTTCATATGATTAAAAAACCATTCACATTTGAGTGGTTAACCAGCAGCTCTGCAACAGCTGCATCTCTGCAACTTAATCCTCCATCCAATACCCTGCTGATCGCCATAGCAAAACCAAATAAAACAAACAAACAAACAAAAAAAAGACTCAAAAACAGAAAAACCCCACATTAATATAAAGGGCAACCTATATTCCACACATTTGCACTCTAGTACTGGGCAATTCCCTTCTCCTCCCTCAGCCCCTTAATGCACTGTGGCACTGGGGCTCTCCCAGGCTCCTGGGCTCCCACACCCTCTCCCCCAGAGAAGGCCACAGGGACTCAGGGTGCGGCAAGGCCAAGCATTGCCAGATGTGCCCATCTCCACCAAGAGCCTTGCCATCATCAGCCATGTGCAGAAAGATGCTCAGCTGTCAGGTCTTTTTCACAGCTCAGGCAAATGTGCCATGTGTTCTCCAAGGACATGGCAGCTGTTCAGACACATCTGCTGCACACACTTTGGTCTGCCAGCTGCCACATGCCCCCATGCCGCAACAAAGATTTGATCAAAGACAAATAGTGAGCAGAAGAAAGAGGTTAAGGGACATGGAAACATGTTTCACACAACAAATGGCAATTACTGCACTAGGTTTGCATCTACTAGTGGTCAGTTTTCTCATGGTAATAAATACGCTTCTGTTGGCCTGCAGGTTATGTTTCAATCATACAAAGAGCAATTTCTTCGTATACCACGTAATGCATATGCCTCATGAGAAATAAATGAGAAAACACTATAGAACACGTTCTTGGGTAAAATTCACCGTTACCTTTTTAGAAAATTGAACACAGCTCCAATCTTAGTCTCACAGGTAGAGAAGAGACTTAGCTAGCATTTAACTTTTATGCAATAGAGAGCATGAAGACAATGTCACTAAACCTCTCACACGGAAGCCATGACCTGCGAGTTTCACGTTAATTAATGAAGATGAAGCATTGGCCTGGCACGGCTTGAATGAGACAGACGACACCAATTATGCTGCAGACCATGGTCTGAGTTCCCAGCAAATTAGGCAGGACCTTAAAGAATCTCTCAAGCATGATTCAAATGCTTGCTTTCCCCCGTGCCTCCTATTCACCACACTAATTTTGTATTTTCAGTTCAGAGTTATATGTTTCTTTGCAGACTCAGATACGAAATGTTACTGGCTTCTTTGATCAGGAATTGGAACAATCACAGCAGCTCTAAATAACCTGCTGAACATTGCATCAATGCCAAACTGCTGAGTACATGGATGCAATGTTTAGTCTCAACAGAATTGAGAAAAAAAAAAAACAAGGTTAATAATCTGGCTTTAAAAACAAGGGAATTATGCACTGAACTGGTTTTAGATCATATAGCAAAACATTATTGCTTCAGTATGTCTCCATTATAGTATTATTTCTATGATTAAAAAACCAGTTCCTTTCAGCTATTTTTGACAGTAACTTTCAGCTGCTATATCCCCACAGTTTAAAGAACAATATGTGCACATAAACTTGTACAGACGCAGAATACTGCTAAACCTTCTGCACTCTAAAATTGTACACTGCTGTTATGTCTTTTATTGCAAATGCTACTTCTCTTAATTATTCACAGTAGTGAATCATCTGTAGCATTACTAATGAAATAACTTTTACCCTATTGCCCAAGCAAGTAAATACACAAACGTGTTTAACTCCATGTTAATATTTCCACTGAATTTCATTTCAAATATGCCAGTTGAGTGCAGCTGTTAAGTATTATGTACCTGAAGCATGCGATTCTTCAGTTTCTATCAAGTACTCCCACCAGCAGCTATTATTATTTTCTGTGGTGTAGCCACCTACTTCCCAAGGAAAACAAAAAATCCCTTTGAGTCAGTGTGCAAACCTGTAGCACCATGAGGCTCATGCCTGAGACAGCTCTAGATTGGCCCCAGTAGAGCTGGTGAAATACTGGGTTGCTCTTTATTTTTTCCACATTTTTAATAAGTCATCAGATCCCATTAGCTATAACCCTTTTAGCATTAGCAGTTTCTCTCCTTATTTTTATTGCCTTTTCAGGCAAGATTCTCTAGAAATCTCTCCCAAAGCTCTAGATGCTCAAACCAACATATGCTGTTGTTTCTTTTTCTTGTCCTTTCTCCCTCTTTCCTGGGTAAGATGCTAGAGATGTAATCTGTCTTTAAGATACTTAAGAAAACATTATTAATTCATTGTACATTCAAATTCTTATGTCGTGATGTCAAGAATAGAAGCCCGATTTAAATCATCCTTTCCTATTTTGATGCCATCTCTTAATCCTTCTCAGTATTTCACTAGCAGAAAAATGACATCTTATAGCTTCTGAGACATCTCTTTTGTTATCATGACATTGCCTCAAAATAAACATCAGCAGAATTTAATTTGTGTGGTGGAAGCAGTATATCTTTCAAAAGTGTTAGTTGTTAAGAGCAACATACCTTCAGTGATACTTTTATAGAGATTTCCCTCACTTCTGATGTTCAGACACAAACCCATCTTTCATTAGGGGACTGAACATATTGTGACAAGTATGTGGATGCCTGGCTTAGAGCACCAACCTTTGGGTTTAGTGAGACCGTGCATTTTTATACTGTTGAAGCAGAGGGTGCCACTTTGCTCAGCACTACTACAACTGCAAGGGCAGGGAGGGGGCAAGAATGATCTTTGCTTTCAACATAAAGACTTATGTCACCACTTCTTACACAAAGAAGGTTTTCTGTGATGCAAACACTGTAAGAGACATCCATCTACCTCCAAACAATTCACAAATGTGAACTGACCCATGCAACATTGGATTTACTAGCCCCTTATCATGCAATATCCATGGAAATCCATCTAGCATGTCCTAAAGCTGGAATACAAGAAAAGCTATATTTAAATGCAGAATGCTTTAGTTTTAAATATAATCTTAAAAGTGAATTCAAGTGTAAACTTCCCTTCTTGTCTGTCTCTATTTTGGTGATATATGTGAGAGTCACTAAAGAAATTTGCTAGGCAGGAGCTCACATCTTTTAGCATAGTGAAATTTCACTGCTTTTTGGACTGGTTTTATATTGCCATGATTTGGGGCTATGGAGTTTTGGGTTTCCTCCAACGCACTCATGGGTTTGACTAAAGAGTCAGTTATTGGGTCCTTTTGAGGACATCTCATCATGTCAAGAAGCAGCCTACTTATGCTGGTACTCAATAATTGGCCTCACCTGTGTTACTAAACAGTTCCAGCCCCCCCAAAAATTACTGCAGTCCTTCTAAGTGATAAAAAATGATGTTGTATAACTAAAATTAAAAGCTACTTTTATTTCCCTCTACAGAAAAATATAGAGCAACTTATAAAGCATTCTTTTATCAGGTGATAGAGTAGTTTTGAAAATGATACAAAAAGCTGTTTCTTCCATGTTTCATTGCCAAAAGATTTAACAGGGGGCATCTTCAAAAAAAAAGAAGTGTTATGCTGGAGTAAAGAATCCAAGGAAGAGCAAGACATTAGATCACAGCTGACACAAAACTTTACTTTCTTCTTCTTAGTGTTTTCATGTAGTCACCTGACGTTAAGGCTCATAAAGCAAGTCCCAGTCGGTTTTTGTATTTTTGAAGCCTGAAGATATAGAAGGACTTAGCAAAAAGAAGTCAATCAAATATTTATCATTTCTTCCACCTGCCAAAACCTTTCAGTTGAATATGTTAATATTAATATATTCCTCAGTGCACAACTATTAGGAGGGGACAGTTCATGTGTGCATTGTGGATGCCAGTTCAGCCCCCCACAGGTCCTGTTGGTTCTGCTGCAAACTTTTTCCTTCCCACTCCTTGCAAACTGTTTGCATTGTCTGTGCCCCTCTGTCAATCATCCTGTCAACTCCTCTTCCCAGTCCATAACTCAGTCCTTGTGCATAGCATGGTGCAAGGAGACGAGTGAGCAATGACCAGTACCTAAACCCATGGGGAGAAAACAGCACCAGCCTATGCACAGAAGACAGCACACATGGCCAAAGTACAGATGCATTTATTAATCAGGCTTCGGTAGGTGTAGGAGAAAGAGCTATTCCTTACCCTTTGTGGCTACCAGTGGAAAAAATACATCAAAGTTCACTTATGCTCTCTCATGTTTGGGCAAGGAGTCCTACAGTCTGCATGTTTATAAAGTCAAAACAGAACATCTGTATTTGCCCAAAAGCTGTGTGATGTTGCCATAAGCTAAAATGCATTTTCAGGATTGTTCTTACCATGTGCAAAACTGGTTAATTTGACACAATCTGTCCCAGGTCACTCGCCACACACTGCAGTTAGTTTGACAGAGATTGCAAACTGGTTTATATAATACATTCAGAGAGAAAAAAAAAAATATATATATATTATCATCTCAGTACAGCTACAGTCTGCAATTTACTGCATAAACCATAACAGCATTCAAGCAGACTCTGACGTACCAAGATAGAGCTTATTTTCCACACAGAAGATGAGGGATGTGCTCATCTAAAAACTACTGAAAGCACGAGGAGGTGGTACAGGTGTAGCCTGTCTTAGAGCTCTATGCAGGAAGGGTGAAGGAGCGCCAGGGAATGAGACACTCTCAGTGTCACTCATTTTTAGTGAATGAGTGAGCAAATCTATCTGAAGAGCAGTTATATGCTCTAGTTGAGGGGAATAAATATGGAACAGAATAAGAGAGTCCTGCAGAAATTGTATTTGCTTGCTTTGTTTTTCAGACACAAAAAGACATGTAATTATATTCAGACACCAAACAAAAAATAGACAGAATAAAAGAACTGTAACCTAGCCACTCCTAAACTCACAACAAACAATCACTGCATTACCCTAGATCAAATGAAAACTACTTCTTTTTTTTCCCCCCCAGTGTTTCTCTTCTCCCTAGGCTGGGTATCCCCTGCAGCCGTTCAACTTGCTAGCCATTGGCAACATGGCAGTAGCAGTGCAAAGTTCTACTTCCCCACTGAGCCTATTGCATTTCAGAAACAATTTTTCAGGTCTAGACAGACCTCTAGCTTAGATGTTGAAACCTGCCAGTTTCACTGCATTCTTCTCTCCAGACATGAACACTTCTCCCCAAACCTACCTCCTCCAGCTTCTCCCAGGACTCTTCACGCCCAGCCTGCATTTTCTTATTCCCCGACTTAACATGCAAAGGTTGGAAAGGACAGAGCACTACAGGATGGTAAATCAGTGGGGGAACAGAACAGTTAGTCCATCCATCATTGTTTTAGTATTTAGTTGGGCACTGGTGGGAAACGAGGTGCCACGTTGCTCTATACCTGTCCCCAGAGGCTGCTGTGTACTTCACTGCTTAATGCGACAGCTAGAAAACAAAAAGACAACCTCAGTTCAGCCACCTCCTCACTCTGGAGTGGCTGGACTTGTAACCTTTGTGCTATGTCCATGTGGTGATGTATATACAGTGAAATGCAATCTCCCTCACTGCTGTACTCACACATTCGTTATACATAATGTAACATACCCATCAACACAGGGGTTCATCATTCCTTTAACATCACTTGATGAAGAACAGCTGGAACTGAGATCATTGTAGTAATTTATAACTGAAAGCACACAGCCAAAACTGAGGAAATGCAAGACAAAAGTGAGTACTTATGGGGCATGATTTATGTAGACCTTTACTACAGCAAGTAAACCAGAAAACCTCCAACTCCTTATGGGCTTTTACATGCGAACCAAAAATACTGCTTCTGCAACACAGAGATTTTATTCAATGTCAAGCACAAAATGGAGCCCATGGGCTTGACGAAATGAAGTGGTAAATTGGTAGTTAATAAATAGCACAAATCGAAATGGAAGACTGAAAAGTATAAGAAAAAGGAAGAAAGCTAGGGTCCTCTCCAGCTGGCAGGGCAGGGTAAGAAGTCCCAGGTGTAACTCAGAGACAGCCTTGCTGTCTTTCTTTAGCACAAGTGGCCTCACAGTCAGCCGGGGGAAGCTGCCCATCCCAAAAAAAGGTGTTCTCATCTCTGACAGCACACAAACTGAAATCCCTCTAGCAGCATGCTCAGCGAATCTCCCCCCTCTCTGACCCTCAGTGAACAGCAAATGTTGAGAAACCTGCAGCTCTGTGGGGAGCAACTGTCCATAAACTCCTACTGAATTGTCAAATAATTCCCTGTATTTGATTTGGAACTTTCCCTTCCAATTTCAGCCAACTTAATTTTTATTCCATTTTCACTTAGTATTTTTTTTAATGTGAAAATAACCTAAGAAAGATGGGGAAACATTTTGGGTTGAATGAGTCCTATAGAGAGCGTATAAAAGAACCAAACAATGAACACACACACACAAACACTTAACATGGACTCAGCTTTAAATATGTGAGTGGTGGTTTCTGAAATCAGTAGTTAAGTACATAAGCAGTCTGGTGGAGTAACAATAACTGGCATCATGGGCTTGAATTTAAACACAAGCTTTAGATGCTGTAATTGGCTGTGGCTATCAAGTACAGCACCTTGAAGAACTGAATTATAAGCATTTTGTAGATCAAAGCCCACTGTGCTTTATTCAAGGATCACTTTAATTCAAGCAGATTCTCAAACTCAGATTACTGAAATTGTGTCACCCGTTTCAATAGATTAATATTGTTAAAGTACTGTTTAACCACATTAATACTATCCACAGAACAATTAAAAAAATAGACATTTAACAAATGGCTTTAACAACCAAACAAAACTCCCAAAACCAACAACAACCCCACATAAACCAGGCACATAAAAAACCCCTTCAAGACAGCCAAATAAAACACATACACACAAACAAAAAAAAAAAACCACCCATAGGTCCTTCCTAGAGTCAGGTCAGTAGAAGTATATGTTTAGCTTCTCATCAGAAAGAGCAGATAAAACCAAATCAAACAAGTAAAAATTATTTGTGCTTAATTTTTTTGCAAGGGTGTGTGTTTTCCATACATGAAAAGCATCCAGTTCTTCACATTCATGAAAAAAATGCCAAAAACCAATTTTTCAAAGCCACGTGCATAACAGTAGCCTTGGCCCAGCAAGACACTGATCATCTTCCAAGAAGATATATGTACACCCTCATATATTATCATCATTTCTATGATCAGACAGAAAAGTTTATCATCTTAGAAAATAAGTTACATACAAAGAGTAAGCTGGCATCTCCCATGCCTCATGGCACAAGCAGAAGAAATTTGGGTAAGTTTAGACCCCTTGGCCTGGGAAGTTTAACTATCTGATGTTCTTATGCATGCTACTGATGTCTCTTTTAGCAGAGCCAAGAACATGGTCACAAGAGACTGCAAATGCAGCATTTTTCATCATCTTTAGATAGATGGATGTGTAAACTATGTAAGACAGTGTGATCAAGTGGCTTTTATTGGAAGCATAAATCTACTTCCAGTCCAGTTCCTTACATATTTGTGTAAATGAAGAACATGGAAAGTAAATCTGGTGTGGAAATCTTCATATTTTTGGCTTTATTAAATGATGTGGGATGTTTTAAACTCATTCTCAGGTTTTATGGTAAACCTTTTTACAAACGAAAGACCATATCTCTTAAGGCTATCTATTTTTTGGTACAATGGGAGATAATATTTAAGAGTTTTTGAAAGGCCTAACAGTTATCCAAGTAAATCACCTATATGTCCTCAATGCTGTATTTATTGTTTTAGTATGTTCTAACTGATCAATGGACAGAAAGAAAAACATTGCACAGATATATTTTATTGATAAGGATTTAGTACAAATAATGTCTAACCCATTTCCCATTATTTTCTTCTGTCAGAAAACATCCCTAGAACACACTGTTGGAGTCCAAGTAAAAAAAAACCCAAATCTCAATTTCAATTTTATTAGCTCATAAACTATTCTACAAGAGATATTTCAATACCTGAAGGCTTTTGATGAATCTCTAGTCAGAAATTTTGCAAATGGTGGGAGGAGAGAAAAGAAAAAAATGTCAAATTATTTCCTAAGAATTATTCTGCTGACCTCAGCTGGCATAATTTGAAATACAGTTGGCTACTGGCCTACTTGTCTTGTTACAAAGTCTCCAACTATTGAGTCTATCACTGAAAGAAATAAATGAAACAGCTATAAGGTTAGCACATTTCTTTTTTTTTTTTTTTGCAGGATTCTAGGATGGTAATTCAATTTTTCATTTTTTAAATTGTTTCTTTAAATAAGACTGATAATTTTGCTCTTAACACAGTTAGTGCTGCCTCCTCTTGATATAGGGTATACACCTAACCTGTTTGCAGAAATTTACTAAAATATGTAAGAATTCCAAGCTCTGAAATGTTAGATGATGTTAAGCCTAAATTGGCACAAGCCAGATTTTTAAAAGATCTAAGGTAAAAAAAAAAAAATCAGCTTTTTACCATCTACCTTTGGGTCCAAGGAGCAGCAAGATAAGCCAAAACTGTTTAGCAACCAAAACCTTCCTTAAGTAAAATGCTTTAAAAAAATACTCTAAATAGTAGTATAACTCAAATTGTAGGAAATTTTAAAATACACAGTTATCATCCAAGTGTGGGCAACTAGCACACGTAAGACTACTACAGGTTTGTCAGTGTTACCTGGGAGCCACCTGCTGGGACTGTGCCATTGGAAAACAAGCAAAGAGAAGAGTTTTGTTTTGAAGGTGTCACAGATGCTTCAGTAATATTTAATTACTCTACATATGGTATATTAGCAACCTTAGAGTCA
>VZTO01027375.1:134918-166444 GCA_013400615.1 Syrrhaptes paradoxus
CAGAAAAAAAAAAAACAAGTAAAATCACCCAGCCACCTCTTGGGACTTCAAGAAGCCATGCAACATAGTAAGGTCATGAAAAAACAACACAAAGTGAGAGTTAAACACCATAAACAACCTGATTTTATCTGAAAATTATCCTTAATGAGTCAGGGAACTTGAATAGAAAGTAAGTGTCTGTTTGTATAAGCTTCAATCTTAATACAGTATTTTAACATTATGGTAAAGAGCATCAGCATCTGTCACAAACTCAGAAGAAAAAATAATACGTGTTATTTCTGTCTCGTGTAGTCAGGTCCATTTGAAAGGGACATTTTACTGTTCTTTTTTACTATATCATACTTTTTATTGTTGGAATAACCAAGTCGCTTTTGGAGGTAGAGGCCAATTTGGGCAGACAAAGGGGTGGTAAATGCCGTGGCTGAATACTTGGGGGGGGGGGGGAAATGATATTTTTGCTTATTGTGGTCATGAACATTCCACAAATAAAGGCAAAGTGGCATTAAGTAGAGCCCATCATACTGTGCTCTTAAAAAGAGGAACAACAACAGATACTGACTGTGAGGAATTCTATATCAACTATTTGTAGAAACCAAATGCAGATGTGTTGCTAGGAGAGAATGAAATCCTGCTGAGTCCAAGTCTGCAGAATATTAAAGCTTACTCAAGGCAAGAGGAAACAGGTGACAAGAAGGCCTGATACAGGTTAACACCAGAGTCTGAACCAGGAACCTCTCTGAAGTATATTAATATTATCTGTCCAGATGTTAACGAAGGTGAGGAAGACAAGTCTTGCCCTCATTCAGCTCATGGCTTTGGCTCAGAAACGAGCTTATTTTGTTTCTTTCATCAAGGCTTTGATTCTCTCTGCTGGAAGAGCCAATACCTAATACATCCCCACATTCATGTAACATCCAGCTTCCTCACATTTAACAGTGCACCAAATCTTGCTAAATGTGTTTGCAACACATGCAGAACATAGCTAACATTCATGATTTTAGTGAAAAATCAAGTGTCCTCTAGCCAGCCTTTCTATGCAAGTAGAAAGACAGCTCTGCAGTCAAAATGAATATTTTTAAAGGTACCATGAGATTCCATTCATACATCTTCTTGAATTTTAGATACTAATTGGCACAGTTCTGATTATACCCTGCCAGCCCTATAAAATGTTATGTATCAAAAAGTATATCTATACTGCATAACGAGGCTTGGAGTGGACAACCTGAGCTTTAAGTACTTAGTTGGACCTTTTATTCTCCTACTTGAACAGGTCCACCTCTCTGGCTGTCCCATATTCCATACATTCAAAAAATGTACCGTGACAAGCAGAAATCAGAATAGCTAGTGGATTTTGAGTGCCTAATTTGGATCACCAGGAAATCTTTTTATGAAACTTTTAAAAGCAATGTGTGGAAGGGGGGTCGGGCTCAAAGGGGAGCTTGGGAGGTGGCAAACAGAAAAAATAAAATTTTCCCAGATATCATAGGGAAAGCCTTTATACAAGTATATTGTCTATAGGATTTACATACTCCTTTAAATCATTAAATGTATGTTTAGTTCCTAAAATTAAAAGTTTCCAACAAGCGTGTGTGCTGTTTATGAGGAGTGTTCTGTTCACAGAGCAGCAGGGACAGATGATTTGCATTCAAGATGCTGCACAACTACATACCAGTCTGCTGGATTCACTGCTGCACACAGCATCCAGGGAATATAGGAGAGCGCTAACAGTATCATTGTTTAAAAGTTTAAAAATTACATTTTTAATATAAAGGAAATCTAAAACCAAATAAAACAAGACAAAGCTTTAACATTGGAGCAAGTTGCTCTCACCCCTATTAAAATATCAATACAGTTAAATACATAAACATATTCTGCTCTACAACTGCTTACAATTTTTGTACCTTTTTCTTCCCCATAAAATATTTTTGTTATACACAACTGCTACCCACCTTGTAAAATAACTACCGCTACGGAAAGAAAAAAACAGTGAAAACACTTCCCTACCCCAACACATTAAAACACAAAATATCCACCCCTTACCACTTCAAAGTTATCAGTGTTGGGTTTAGTTAGCAGATCTTTCAAGATAAAAATATCTAATTGGCCTAAACCCAATTTTCTTTTCAAAGATGTGACCCAGTAAGAGGAACTCTGCATATGACTCATCAGTGTTGGCAGTCAGGAGAAAATAAATGCTCCAAGTACAACTGAGCAACTCACTCTCCGGGGCTTGTTAACCTGCTCCATCTTATGCAAGCCCAGCTGAAGAACCGGGTGAAAAGGACAAGCTCAGATAAAATATTCACACAGAGGAGCGTGCGTGCATGTGTACATACTCTCTCATGATCCACACCGTGCTGGTTTAAGGTCTCTCCCGGTCAACTCCAAGTTATCTGTCACTATTTCTCTGCTGTAGGTTACAGTTCTCTTGTACATGCCAAACAAATTGATTTGGCGAACACTTGCTAAACTATTGCAGTTGACACTATGAACTAGTTACCTACTTACCCCATTTAACTACCAGTCAACAAAAAGAGATTAACAAAGACTATTCGAGGTGTTTTCACATCAGCAGCTCTGCTGGTAGATAATAACGGAGTTTAATTTCCAGGGAAGGGGGATAAATTAGAAAATGGTAACCTCTTCATGTAGTGCCGTTGCACTGGGAAAGGATGTATGTCTGCTTTACAAGGACAGAGCAAAAGAAGTACTGACAGGAGATATGTTTTTTACCCACAAAGGGGAAAAACAACATTAGAAGAAAGAGCTGTGTAAGTCACAGGGCAATGCTGTCCCAAAGACAAAGGGGTACATGCCAGCCATAAATAAATTCAGGCTGGAAATTAGAGGTCTAACTATCAGAAAAACATGGTTCCCCAAAAACTTCCTACATGTTGATCAGATTATGAAAGAAATGAGGTAGTGCTTGCAGGAGTATGAACAGCAACCCAAAGATCCTTCCTTCCCAGTCTGTAAAAAATCCCATTTTCCACTTGAAACAAATGTCAAGGTACAATTTTTATTCCTATGTCTGTTTTAACTGACTCAACAGCACCACACACAGAGAAAACTAAGGCAAAACTACAAACAAGCTGGAATAACAAAAACTGGAATAACAAAAACACCCTACTGTCACGAGTTCATTTGAATATTATAATTAATTTATGCACATTCAAAAAGTTAGGAGAATTAATAAGCTGTTACAACTAGAAATCTCTTTGAAGTAACACATGCCTTAAACTGATGCACTGTCACAGAATCAGTCTTGGGCCACACACAATGAAACCATTCATTTCTCCTCTTGATTTATCTTGTTTTGCAATTAAGATCCATTGGCAGGGCATAGTCATCAATCAGTTTTCTACAGAAAAATCATATCAGCTTTCCTCCCAAGCCAGGGTTGTACAAAAACGCAATCTGATTTCTTTATTCACGCTTTACTCTGCTAGCAGGGTCAATATTTTGGCCCTCTCATATTCTGAGATCCTCTCATTAGGGTCCTAGTGCAAGATTTTCATTTTACTTTCAGTCCTCTAATGAAATTCGTCACCACACTGGCAGATTAACTGCAGCAGCTCGGCTTCTTCAGATGCGCTCGAGTTTCCTCACAACATATGGATGAAGACATAAGTACGCTGCCAGCTTCACTGACTGGAATTATTAGTTTTCATATTCAGCTATCTGGAAAAAAACGAGGTGTGCTTACTGTCTGGTCAGGATGGGAGAAGAGAGGAAAATGGTGAATACCAAAGACCTGAGAAAAACCTTCAGAAATCAATCACACTTTTTATTAAGAATCGGTTGAATGGTCTGTAAAGGCTTGATAATTTAAGATCTCCTCTGCAAGTGGTAAACGCATATGTTAATGAGTATTAGGTCTTACAGTCACAACCATAAAGCAGTACAATATCATACTGTAAGAAGACATTTATTGATGCTATTGCAATCTTTCCTAGGGGATACACATCATTAGTAGGTTTCATAGGTGAGCTCATTCTAAAGAAGTATGGCCATAAAACCTGACACAGATTCAAGGAGAAGCCTCTTTTCCTTTCCATCAGGGTTCCTCCTGCCTCTTACGTTTCCTTCTTTTCACTACAGGACCCCTATAGAAAATGCTGCCTTCACTCTCTGTTACACTCTCCCAGAAGAAGGACAGTAGTTTCAAACAGTACTGGACCATGAATTCCTAAAAATCTTTAAATTTCTCCACAGTTAATTAATTACCAATTAATTACCAATTAAAAAGAAGCAGGGCTCATCTGCCATCAGCAAAAAGCCTAGCATTTCACATCTTAAACAGATACTCAGCCTAGACAGGTACCTGTTCCCAGAAAAACCACAGAAGTTTAGCACTTACTTGTATTTTCTACCATTCCAAGGCAGGTTTTTACTCAGTTCACAGTTCCAGAAGAAGCTAAACATCAAGCCTGACACAAGCAACAAAAAGAGGCAGATAGGTCCCCAGATGCTCCCTATTACTCTCTCAGAGCCCTGCCCTTTCTGCTGACCCACACAGGTGTAGTGAACCCACAGTAAGGGCGGACGACCTGCTGTTTTACTAATAGTAACCGTGTAACAGAGACTCAGAGGATATGCCCCATTCAGAATCATCCTGTTTCTCACGTGTTTCACAAAATCAAGAAAGGATTAAGCTTCTCAGCCATGAAAGAATTTCCATACCACTCATGAAAGCTTATAACACCTCAGTTCTCTTCATTTAAAACCACCATATCTCTGTGCTTCTTGGACAAGTTTGTTTAGTACTGAAGCCACTGTTTTGGCACATTTTTCCAGGGCATAGATAAAGCTACAACCGCTGGAAAAGAGGCAGATTCTCCAATCTTAGAAAATCCAACTGGCCAGGCATCAAAAGAAGGCAAGAAATATGAAAGCAAAAATTGTTTTGATAGTTGCTTCTGCACATTTCTTCCCCTGTCTGCAGATTTCTGTTTGAGATGCGCTGATATGGGGCATGTTGACATGTAGAAGCTACATGAGAAGTCACAGATCTTGAAGAGTCACACAGCACCTACAGGGAAATGACTGCACTCCATTTCAGCCCCACCACTGCTCCCAAAATCCAGGAAGATCTTCCTTGGTTACAAGGAAGTTGAATAGAGATGGGTCAATATGAAGTATGCCTGATCCCAGAAACAATCTGGTTTTTACCACTCATTTTGACCAAGCACATCCTGAAGCCTTTCTTTTACAAACCAAGCTGGGTATGGAAGATGTTGCCTAGATTCCTGTGGCAGGTTGGCCCTTGGCTGGGGGCCAAACCACACACACCCACTCACACAGTCCCTGCCCCCACCAGTGATAGGGGAGAGAAAGAGGTAAATGGCAAAGAGGACTCGTGGGTTGAGATAAGGACAATTTAATAACTAAACTACAATAATATTGGAAATAATACTATATACAAATATGCAATGTGATACACAGTGATACTGCCCCTCCCCACCTGATGACCAAAGGCCCAGCCCACTCACAGCCAACGACCCCAGAGGAGGGAGGGAATGGGTGATACACAATGATACTGCCCTCCCCAAAAGGCTCAGCCTGTTGCCAGCTAGTGTTCCCCAGAAACCGCACTCACGGTTCCCCCAAAAAAGGGGGGGGGGGAAGGGAGAGGGGGGTATGCCGCTCCCGGAGGCACTCACAGAACGGAGATAACAGCCCAAGCGTCCCAGGCTGAGAGCTGACCAAAGCAGGGGAAAAAAACAGCTAATGATCCCCCCGGAGAGGGAGGATCCCGAAACTCACGGAACGGAGATAACGAGCATCCTGGGCTGAGAGCTAACAGTGTCTGTTGGGGAAGGGGGGAAGGCCTTAGGAGAGCTAATGCAGGCATCCGAAGTGAGATGATCCGGTGCCCAAGGGAAGTGAAAGACAGCAATCTCCCGGAAGTGTCCTCACCTATATACTGGGTATGACGTGCATGGGATGGAATACTAATTGGTCAGTCTGGTTTCCATCTGAACCTGAGAGCAAATCGCAGGCTAGCAGCTGGACTGTGTCTCTTTGCTTGTCTGCTGACCTTGGCAGCAGAACAAAACATCGGTTATCAGCTTCTCCTGAGCAGGAATCCAAAACATAGCTTCTTGATAACTATTTGTAAAGAGAAAGAAAAAAAAATAACTCTCTCTCTCTTAACCCACGACAATTCCTCTTCTGCAGATGAAGGCGCAGCATCTGAATGTATGCGTGTCTTTCTTTCACACACACACACAATTGGTGTCTGTTTTGGTTTTATTTTGGAATAAACAACAACAAAACAAACAACCCAAAGATGAAGATACTAAATGACACTAACATCACTGCTGCCATCTAGCAGACCTCTGTTCCTTCCTGAGCAGGATATTATCTGTGACTAGGAATTTCAGTAGTAACATCACTCTTCTCGCATTTAGTCACTTTTAGAAGGTTTGTGGAGAGATAGTGAAAAAGTTAGAGATTTAGCACAATTTTTTTCTATTAAAACCATATTGAAAACCAGTTATCTGACTTTACTTCCTTCTTGGACCTTCCTTTATGCTAAGCAATTCCCATCTGGCTCACTCTCTTTTTCTTTTCGGCTTACAACATACTTGTGCTGTCAAACTAAATTACTTTTTGCAGTAAATTTCAGCTCCAACTCTCAGACACTTTTTATGGAAGTATCTTGTTTGCCCTTGTATAGTTATAGTTCTCTTGGAATTTATATTATAAAATCTATTTTCATGGGTTTATAGCTGTGCAGTAAAAATTCTCATTGTACCAAAATTTGGTTTACAGGCATCAAAGAAAGAGAGCTTTTGCTAATATTTAAAGTTACATTGTAACATTTTAGTGATTTTGATATTTCTGGATCTTTACAAGCATATCATTCATCTTCGCTACATTATTTCTGATACACTGTATTGAACAGAAAAAGACCTTACATTATCTGTAGAAACTACATATCTGGCTTAAGGTTTTTATTTCAGAAGTTTCTAATTCAGTCAAAGCAAAATCTTTTCTCACAGACCTTTTCTCCCACTACCTCTTTCCCCCCATGCCTCCTGAGGAAGGCAGAAGTCAGCAAGCCTATTTGTCCCCATTTTGGGTAATCTTCTCGCCCCATCCCTGCTTTGTCGTAGTATTTTACAACTGTTGTCAGAAGCAGAGTTCTACCAGCTAAAAATCAGATTATTCAGCAAGGGTTTGTTTCTTTAAGCAAAATAATTATGATTAATTTACTGGCAAGTAATTTTAGTGCCAAGTTAAATCTCCCAAGAGAACTAAAATCTGATATCCCCTTCCCCAAAATATTTTAATGCCTACAGCACCCAAGCTGAAGATTATCTAATCTTTGAGACACTTCTACTTGGCACTGATAGTAGAAGTCAATGTTCTATGTGAACAATGCATAAAAAGAGTTGGCCAGAATGCATAACTAACATTGCATAAGAAATCCTGAATTTTTCCCAGTAATCAGACACCTTAAGAGGGTTGAACCGCCTCTTCACATGGATGCTGTTGTCTTAGGTTGTGTTCTGTAGTGCTAGGCACTTTGCAGATCTCGGCACTCAAAGATCAGATTCATTGTGAGGATGAGTTCAGGGGTGAATATCTGTTGAGCTAGTGTTTATAATATACTTGGCTTCTTTTACTGACTCCAAAACTTACCTTCATATCAACCAGCTGCTAGCTAGCAAATTTTAAAATATTCCGAGCATGACAGTGTAGTGCTAGATTTCAATGGGGATCACTAAATAAACCTGAAGAGAACGTGATGCAGGCAGTGAAGGAGCGTGAGGAATCCTTCCCATGAGGTTCTCACCTCAACACCTGACATGCCACAGTCTGGCCTACCCCACTCCCTTGTTACTAACGAGCAGCTCTCACTCTGGATTTACAGAGCTTAATAAGAGATCTGGTTTCCAGAGGGAATGGTCCATGAGCCTGTAGGTCCCTGAGCTGGGGAGAATGGTCAGCAGTAGGACCAGCTAAAGGAGATCCTGCTTGCCAGGAGGTGGCCCCTGCTGCCCACAGCATACCACCTTCAGCTCTGTGTCACAGCTGCACACAGAGACATGCTGTGAACAGGATGGGGTCCTCAAAGGAAGACCAGGGGTGACCTTTTCCAGCAAAAAGCCCTTCATCATTCAAAAAAAAAAAAAAAAAAGGTCACAGGAAGGAAAGAAAATAGCAAAGAAAGTAATACAACCTGTAAGAGGGAAAAAAAAGAGAATAAACAGCAGATGGATAACAGGTTTCAAATTCACAGTCAGTTCAGTCTAGCAAAAGAGTATTAGAGTATTTACACTTGCATAGATGTAGTCTTTAGTAGCTTGCTCTCCCTGAATGTCTGGAATTGCCAGATAAAGATACAGGCCTGCAGCTTGCTTTGTAGCATGCATTAGTTATTTACACCTGCTCCAACTTGGCACAAAATGCCAGTGACTCAGTCTGACACCATCATAGGCTTGCTTACAAAGGCATAGATGAATCTACAATACACAAGTCCAAGAGCTCTCCTTTTAATTTTGCATATCTTGCCCCTGTGCAAAAATCTAAAAAAGAATGAAGGAGTTGTGAATTTTTTCAAGTATTTTGTGACAATATCCACATCTCATCTCTCTGTCTACATGATCTTGTGATTCAGCCTCTTAAAAATATGTATTACCATCCAAACTAAAGATGTTACAATGCAGATGTTACTGCACCCACTTCTACTTGCCTTAGTCTGTGGATGCCACAATGTCTACTGACAAAATTTCAGATCACACAAGTAAACGAGCAGGACCACTCGTATAACTAAAGCTCAGAAGACCAAGCAGTGCCATCACTACTGCACAGGTGCAAGAGACTAGATCAAGTATTTGGTAATATAAAACATTTCCTGGGCATTCAGGAGTGAAATATTATGGATATATGTTCCTTTTTTTTAATCAGCCTTGCTTTGTACTATTGTAATTCCCATAGAAAACTGGACTATTTCCACCCATCTCCTAGAGTGTATTAAATCCCATGAAGGAAGTTAGACCTTGCTTCCCTGAGAAGCACTACCCAAACTCATTCATTGTGCATGCAGGCTATCCATATAAGCGTGCTGGGTGAGCTGAACTCAGAAAGGAAGGATTTGGGGAATGAAAGATAGCCTGGGATGGACTACAAAGTGGTGAGGGGTAGGCCTCAGCTTAAGTTGTTAACTTGTTCAAAGATAAGAAACTAGCCTGGGTTATGGTAAAGAAAATTAATTGAAGCAAACTGAAATGACTGCAACGGGAAGACTAGGCACATGCTCACTGCAAGCCAACATCTCGTGCGTCACACCTGGTAACCACTTGGACGTAAAGACACACTCAGATATTGTTCCTTCTCTCTTAGATGGATGTCACACTGCATTGAATCAGTGGCTTGCCCCTGACTAAGACGTATTGAATGTGTCCCTACAGGATTAGGCTCCATTGCTGAGATGGACAGAAAACATTAAGAATTGCTTTTTGACTCTTCCTGGACTTCTGTCTGAGACAATGCTCAAAAGTTTTACCAGCAATGAGCTGACCTTGGCAATTCACTGGTACGTAACACCAATAATGGAATAACGTGACAAATAACTTGACATTGTGTGCCAGCATGGCCTTTATGAGCTCTCACCAGTCCGGGATCATTCCTAAATTTAGTTCTCTCTTCAGAGATGGTTCCATTTAACCATCTTGGGGGCCCAGCAGTGATCCCAGATGATGAACTGATCCACGTTAAACCAATCTAACAAGTACAATAATCAACTCGGGCAAATTCTGCCTTATTTTGGTGTTCAGCTGTTGTATTGATATGCCTGAGGGGAAAAGGGAATGGGATAAAGAATGTCCCAGAAGAACTACAGGACAGCACAGCAGTCCAAGCAGGCAGCTTGGCAGCTTCTGGGGAGAAGAATATGAATATACATGAATACGTGAGCAGTAGAGACAGTAATGTTTTTATGAAGGTTCTTTTTTTTTAACATTCTTATTTCAAGCTAATGCAGTTGATTGATTTGACACCCTGTAGATTAACTTTCCATGCCTGTCTTTTGCTTGGAAATAGACATTTATATTTATTAGCCAAAGAAAACTAAATATTCCACCTCTGCATTTAACAAGTGTATTCTCTCTTGGGAATGTACACAGGGATTGACAATAAGCTCAGAATGACTCCTCCAGGTCTCAGCATGAATCCCAGTCCATTACTATACTACAGCACTGGCCAGCAGTACTATTATAGTTAATTCTTCTTCTGATTTCTTCAGGAATTTTTCTTTTTGGCTGACCACTGCAGCTCTTTTCATCTTAAAAAAATATTTTAGCCCTTGAAAGACATTGCGGAATTTTGCCACGTGTCCTTTTCTGGCTGCAGGTATACTAGCTCAAGATATTATTTCCCTATTTGCTCATCACCTTGGTACCTGAGGTTACCAACCTTACTGCTGAGCAGTTTGCATTTCATTCAAGATTCAGTGTGGGCAACCAAAGGGGCAGAGTGGGAGGAAAGGAATGTGGTAACAGGTGAGGAGGAAGCAATAGCATTGCAGGCCAGCGAGAGCCCTGAGATGCCTTTCTCCACCACTACTGTCCAGAAGCAGTGGAAGAGGTGGCTTCTGAAGACATGCTCGGTTATTGCATTGAAAACAGGTTGGCTTCTGCATGGCCAGAAGCTGGCCACTCTGTAGGTTATGGTGACAAATCTCTGCAGTACCACTGGCTGGCTGGGCAGTTCTGCCTAACATAATTACAACAAAGTTCTAATAAAATCTTGGGAGAAAGGTTTGACCTAATTTTTCTTTATCTGCGGTGTGTTAAATCCACATCCCCCTGCTTAATCTAAAATATAAAGAGCATCTTTATATACATACATACATATACATACGTATACACACATATATAAGTATACACCTTTTTCAGAAAGGCACATCTCAGGATTTTAACATTTGAAAACCATTTTCACTTATTTTTGAATTTTAATCCATTTTTCAATTGTTTTCTTAACAAAAAATGAATACAAAGTAGAGGCAAATCAAACAAACACTTACCATTTCAGGGTATCAATAAAACACAGCAGAAAGCCCGTAGTCTGACACATTTTTCCTGGCCTCATCTTTGTGTGGCTTAAGTAGAACAGGTCACTTTACTCAATATAATAAAGGTTGTTGGGCCCTTCTCATGCTAGACCCTGTTCTCAGCTGCTTACAGCTTTGACTCTTTGAGCTGTGTTTTTCTCTGTACATGTCTTCCTCAAGATACTTTTGATTTTTTCATGTTTATGCAACTCTACTGTTTCTCTGAACGAGATTAAAAGGAAATGTGTGTTGTACTTGTTAACCTAAATCCATACAAAAGCTTTCCTTATAAACTTGAGAGTTATCTGAAAGTACGTAGTCTACAGCAGTGACCTAGCAGTTGACAGCTTGTGTCCCTAGAGTCAGATATATTTCCTGCTGATTTTGGGGGGGGGCGAAAGGGGGAAAAAAAAAAAGCTATATTATAATAATTTTTTAAATGGTTTCCACATGCTACTGTACTCATATCTAAAATTAAGTATCTAAATCTTTTACTGCATTTGGCTCAAGACCCAATATTCCAATTTTCTCTCAACTTCAACTGAAATCTTTGAAAGCAGTATTGTCTAAGTACCTGTTGGCCCTTCCCAATCTTACTAACATGTGTAACTTCTTTTTTAACAGAATTTGACCAGACAAGCATTATGTAGACTGTTAAACACATATTTCCCAAGTGCACAGTACATTATGCAAAATATATTACACCAACACAAATAAAGTTAATGCTCAAATGTACCTCCTCTGAGTAGACTCCTCCAGGAGTAAAAGCTGGCCATGTTTGCAGGCTCAGAGCTGACATTTTCTCCCAGGGCCAAGAACTCAGCCACTCAGGCTCTGCTTGCAAATTTACAGTGTCAGTAGGTATGACAACTGTAGACCTTGTACATGTACCGTGGACAGGGAAAAAGTTTTGCAGATTAAATGTACAGTTTTTCTGCCTTCCTCTGTTCCTTCAATAACTCTGCCTACAATAAATCCCATTAAATGTTAAATACTAAGAGTCTTCCAGGTTCCAGAAAAATTAGGCCAATCACACCAGATATATGAGACTGGATTCTGATGTTAAACAGTTCCTATGGGATTAAGTTTCCTGATACCACTGCAGTTAAGTTAACACTGATTTAATAAAAGCAGTGTTTTACTGATCTGAAAGTCTACTTCCAGTGTGTTCTAGAGCCCCAGCTCTGCAGTGATTAAGAGAAACATGGTTACTTTTTATTTGATTTAAAGATTTTATTTTGCTTTTAAGGAAACAAAATTATTCCATCCCAGTTCATATCTTCATATGCATTCATAATTTATCCTCTGTTGACTGAGAGAAAAAGAACGAACATATTAAAATTTGATACCTCTCCTCCAAACAGAGGAAACATTTCACAACAGAATTTGCATTGTTTAGCTCTGATCATCTCCACATTTAGTTGTCATTGCTGTCTTAAATATTGCATTTATTTCTTCTTCAGGAATTGAGGAACAGCTTTTTGACAGCATTTTGATGGAATGCTCTAAATTCTGTACCATAATCCTCTTCCTGCACTCATTCTGAACTTACTTTAACTGCTCACTGATGACTTAACCCAAAATATTGAGCTTCACCATTTGTTCCTACGAGACCTGCTGCCCTGCAGGGAAACGTCTGACAGTGTTACTTGAGGAAGTCAGTTCTGTAAATACTAAACATCAGTGTTTTCTTTCATATAATTTTATTTTTGGCAAAAAGTAACTTGATTATATAGTAAGAATATGGTATTCAGAGAGTCAGACATGAAAATAAAAGCTAAGCAGTGGATCTGATAACTTGAACCCCAAGCCACAATTTAAAAAAAGGAAATCAGTTACTTTCGGTTTTTTTTGCAAATGTTATTTATCTTGCCTGTTAGCAACTCAGACTTCACTTCATCCCAGAATGTCTGAGTACTGACATGAATTAAATTAAGTAGCATAATGATGTATCTCCACCTAACTGCTTGTTTTCTTTGCATAACCACAGTGTCATAATTTATATTCAGAAGAATGTAAAGAAGGTAAGGGTAGGAGGGCAAAAGATGCTGTACAAACTAAATAAATTACCCCAACACCAGAAAAATACATAACAAAACATATTTTAAAAATGGAAAGCCTAGAAGTAACATATCCTACTCTGAGATATAAATAGCTCTGCTTCAAGTGTAGGATTAGTCCTCCACTTAAACTTTCAGAGAGCTTCATGATATTCCACCATTGCCATGAACTGCTTGTGCCTAGGGATTTTCAGGACTAATCCCCTTGAACAAAGATTTATTGCAGCTTTGCCCTATCTTCAGACTAATACATTCCCCCTCCTGCCGGCACACCCTCGTATTCTGTATTTGAATGTCTTCAATTTTAAGCTTCTGGTGCATGTGCAAGCCATCAGTTACTCTCTCCAGTGAGAGAGTGCAGTCAGTGACAGGTTTGAGATTTTAGTCTGCTTATAATAAAAGATTTTATTTGGTTTTTAGTCAGGAGAGCAATTACTATGATTGCATATGGGTTTAATTTATCTCCTTAAACAAGTGTTGTGGTTATCCAGAGCATAATGCCATTAAAAATTTTACACAGCTGAGATCTATTATGAAGAAGTGCTTGAAAGGCAGATTTATGAACTACAGGTAATGAATGCTGCTGGATCCTGAAGCACTTGCCATTATAAGTAGCTATTTTCAAGGAAGCCTAAGATTCCCAATAAAGTTTGAACATCTCCAGCTTTAGGAGGTGTCACATTGTGTTGGCAGGTTGGTGCCTCCCTTCAGGGAGGAGGTGCCAGCAGGTACCGCCTGCCTTCTCCCATTCACACTGGCCCATACCTTGGGCTCAGCTGGCTCTGACAAATCCTTGGGCAGATACTGCTTGTCACAGCCCCCTGCCCAGGGCACTCTACCCCTTCTATCCTTTCTTCTGCTGCTGGAAGCCACAAGCTTCAAGATTCTTTACAGCTACCCTCCACTGTATGCTTGGCAATAGTCTCCAGTTGTCCTCATCTCAGGTTGTACGGCTCTGGTCTCTGCAAACTTCGGCTAAAACCCTGTCACTCCCCTCTTCCCCAGAAGCAATTGTTTGCTATGGCACCACAGAGCCACTGCAGCGTTCAGCACTGCTGCTAAGGGGTTAAAAGAGTCAGGAGGGGGAGAGCTGCTCCCCACCTTTGACTTTCCCCAAAGTACGGAGACCAACCCCAAAGGATGGAGTCTGCCTTACAGGACCTGTAAGTAATGCAAAACAGAGCTGAGCAAAGCAGAGAACATAGATTAAGTGCTTCTGTTTTACTTTTCCTTGTAGCATAGAGACAAGGAGTGATTAAATAAGGATGAAGGATGATAAATTACCAATAGAGAGGCTAGGCAGATTTGGATCACTTACTGCTGCCAGAAACTGGTACTAAGGGTTTATTATCTTTCTTCTGAATAATCCAAGTATTTACTTCCAGACCCCACCTGCAATCAGCAGTGCAGTGTCTTGGTAACACATACATTCATCTTGGATTATAGTAGTGATCAGACACACCAAACCAATGAGTGCACCAAAAACCGTGCACAAATAGTGAGAAGACAATACAGTTGTTGGAATTACAATGTCAGGAAAAAATAATTATGTGGAATATTTAAATCTCAGGTATATAACCGTTGCATTATTTACTATTGCACAATTAATTTGTATTGATGTTATAAAGAAAAATAAATTGCTACTGCCTATGTAGCTTATGTGGGATACGCAAAACTGCAGGAGCCAGTGGTACAGGTACACTGGTCATTAGGAAATGTCAACTTCTACTTCTGTGCACAAACAAATCTGGTTGGCAGAGGTGAACTAAGTTACCATAAAGGCTGATTTATTAATTGGGAACAAAATATTACCCTATGGAACCTTCATTAAAAATCATTCCGCTACGACCAATGTTAGCATATTGTTATGTATAATTTTAAGTATTAGGTAGGCGTCTGACAAATGACTACTGCACATCTTCTCAATGCCTCTCAGTAGGGTATATTTGGTACACGGTGAAACTAAACAAAGTCTAACCTCTGCTGAAGCCCTTGACCTTTTCTACAACAAATGGAAAACCCATTAAGACACAAGTAATTCAATTTAATATGACAAAAATTAGCCTGAGGAAAAGCATAAATATACCCTTTCCATGGTACTATACACAGTGTTCTAGGGCAGTTTCATGGACTGGTTCTTATAACAGCACTTGCTAGATGGTCCTTGTACACAGGTAGACAGAAGGATTTTGTAAACTTAGGATGATTTGAAGCATGTCACATGAAAGCATGTAATGAAACATGGGGCTTTTTTTTTTTCTTCTAATTCTGTCAGTTCTGTGACAGCAAGAATTACCACCCCAATGCAGCATGTAAGTGTGCTTGACTTTCAGTACATCAAAAGTAAAATCTTCAGATGTGTTCCTGTGGCATTAATTAGCATGGAACTGGAACAACAGGCCCAAACCCAGATCAAGAAAAGAGGTTATCTGCCTTTCTCAGGTAGGAATTGCTGGAGAGAGACCAATAAAATTACAAGCCAAGCTTGCCCATTTACAACTTCAGAAGTTTTGTAAGCATTGAAGAAACCATCTATCATAAAAAAAAATTAAAAGGCAAATGCAGGTGATAACTCACTTTTGTATGTTTGGAAGCGCCACTATGAGTGTCTTTCTTAAAGGGATCTTTAAAAGAAGTAATAATTTTACCCCTATCCTTACACAGTCACTTAACCTTCCTACCAAGTGGAGGAAGCATCTAAGCAAGCATTTGCTTAGATGCTCTGTGATCTACAGTCTAACAAAAGGAGAGGAACTGCCTTGCAAAAAGGCTTAGGCTATGGAGAATATCTTCAGGGACCAAAAAAAAAAGAAAGCTATCAGATCAACGAATTATAAATAAAACAATTTCTAAAACAATTTGAAGATGTCTGAATTAAGAATATTAAAAACAAGAAGTCCAAGTAGAAATTTCACTAAATGTTCTTCAAAGCACTGTACACTTTTGCATGTACAGTAGTCAGTCCAAATCCTGCTTGACAATATTCAGCATATGCTCTGATGTTTTATGGCGTAACTAGTATATTGTGCTGCATAAATTATTGAATCATGCTTTACAAGTTATGTAAAGCCTGTATGCCAGGAATCCATGTGCATAACTATTCTATATTTAAACAAACAGAAGAGCCACGATAGAAAAATCTTGCCTTGTCAAACAAGTAAAATGTGGTTTCAAATCTCATTATTTTTTCACCCTCCTCTTACAGGATCACAACAACAGCTGCTTGCATGATGGATCTACACAGATATCCTCTGGATGAACAAAATTGCACACTAGAAATTGAAAGTTGTAAGTTATTGGAGGGAGGGGGTTGGCCAGATGTCAGCTGTGGGTTGAAAAACTCACAGGTTAGGTAAAGAGGAGCAAGTTGTTCAAATATAGTATGTCCAGTGAGCTTGCACACTGAACATACCCAATATACTTCTATAATACATAAGCCAAATGTATGTGTAATTCACAATATTTGGCTGATCCAAGGTTGTAAGATGTCTTTCAAAATCTCTTGTCGAGGAAGGGAGAAGAGTATTTCTTGATGATTAGACCAGAGGACAGCAACCAAGCACTGTCCATGTTCGCTGCGTAATCACTGCAGAACCTAAATAAATTACTTTGCCTCAGTGCATTCATCTCTCACATCGAGATTAACATCTGCCTCACGTGGTGGTGGGAGGATTGATCAATTACTCTTAACCAAAATACTTGGAGGTTATAAAAGGAAACAACTTGATCCTTCAGCACCAAGGTTAATGAGAGCTTTGCCATTGTCTTTCGAATTTTTGTCATTAACATAGTTTTATATCTTTTATGATGCTAGCCTTTAAGAAATGCCTATCAAGGTTTTTGAAAAGAACTTCTCTTCTGTCACTGGTCAAACCAGCTGCTGCCACTCATCAGAGAGCAATCTGTTTAAACAAACTTATTAAGACTACAGAGTCCAAGGCAAAATAATGCAGCAGTTTTCCAAGAACTTCCACTTGTCACATTACAACTGTTGCACTGTTGGACTTAAATTACTTTTTTTGTTGTAATAATACTTCCCTCTAAGGTGTCAGGTTCTAGAAAGGATTAACAGATTTCCCCAAATCCAGTATTTTGGTTAGCTTACTGAAGGGAAAGAACAGTTACAGAATTCGAATTTCCATTTTAATGGACACTTTGAAGTATTAAATAAACCAAGAAACAAGGTGATCCAGGACTAAGGATTTTTCCTTACCTACCAAAGTAATTTCCTAATACCTATGTCATCAACACAACCAATATTTTCATTGTTTGTAGCACCTCCCATTCAAGGAACTAAGTTACTGGAAGTCCAGTAAGTAGTTTTCATTCTGCAGAAACTCATAATGGAAGATTTTGCTTTGGACTGAAAAGGGGTTCAATTCCCAGAAACTTCACAGCATCAGTTTTCAAAAGGATTCTATTAGTCTTCAGTTGTTTAGATTTGAGAAACAAAAACATTTTCATAGAGCCAAAACAACATCATATTCACATATAAAAAGTTTCATAGTATTGTAACACAAATATAAAATAAATAAGTCTAAATCAAAGAAGACAATAATTTTGAGGCTTAAAAAATGTTACTGGGAAAGTTTTCAGTTTATTCTGAACTGCAGAGGTTTGCGTCAATTGAGTATGTGTAAATGTAACAAAGCTCAATAAATCTGTGAGGTGGCAATTGTCAGGGCCTGAGAAAAGCCCACAGTCAGTCTAGAGCATTGATGAGACACAAGATGGACTCTCAGCCCAATGTTTATACTTGTTTATAATTTCTACATGATGGGACCAGAAATAGGCCTTATTTAAAGCACTGAAATGAGCACACAGCTTCAAAATTATTCTCCATAATGAAGTATTTTGGGGTTTGTAAGTACATAATCAATATCAGTCTTAACATAAGTCAGTGAAGGTTCAGCTTTTCATTTAGATTTTAAATTGTTTAGTAAGAAACTCGAAATGCTTCCCCAAGAATTGTTTGCTTTTGTTCCTTTTCCAGGAATGTAATTTTATAGTGATTTTAGAAATTCTCTGCCAGGTTGAGAACAACAAATCTTTTATTCCACGAGCAAAAAGATTTAAATCAAGTAAACATCCACAGTAGGCTCAATGAAAATTGTTTTTACTAGAGAGCATTGTTTGAACAGAACCTGCTCATTTATTTCTTTAGAGATTCGAACATGATGGGTTTTATTTTTAAGATCCTAGTGTTTTGGCAGACATCTCAGAAAGAGAAGCAGGGAGACAGTGTTGTCCAGGTTCCCAGTGAAGCACCTCAATAGCTGCAGCCCTCAGTCGCCACAATAGCTTGTTCTCTGTTCACCATTCAACATGCACAAGGATGTCTCTGGAAGGACATACAGGTTATGTACCATAGAAAACACCCCACCACAGACACAGTATGGCAAGCTGGGACAAGTCAATGAATACTTGTGTTAGACCAATATGCATTAACTTCACCTGTACATTTGCTTTCAGTTCGCCCTGCCTGTATCTACATTGCTCTCAGTTCACTGAAGCACTGCAAACCCACGCCCCGGTGTACAAACACCCTACTGATCTCCCCAGTTACTAGCTGCTAGGGCGAAACTCTGGCCTAGTCTCACAATTCACCACCTTACAGGACCTACAGAGCTGCTCATTAATCTGCTTAATTGTCATACTCATTCTTGGGCTTTGTAGTTCCCTGCCTTTTTTGGCACAAAACAGTTTTCTTGATGTTTCTTGCTGCTGCTTGGCTCATCTTCCAGCTTAAACTTAATGGGGCATGGAATGGATGCATTTGGAGAATGAGTAATTTCTTGATTTTCAAAATAAAGTACATAACACATCTCTTCAGTAACTTTTCTACCTGATCAGGAGAGGAAATGGGTATATATCTAGTGCCACTGCAATCAAAATGGGCAGCTTCATACTGACTTCATACCAGAATTTATTTGCTATGAGATAGTTGATTTGAAGTCTCCAGCCCAATCATGACTAAAACTGATCAAAGTAGATGAGCATTTGTCAGCTCGCAGCCCAAATAATGAAACCAGACCAACACTGGGCTGGATCATACCTCTTTATTCCCAAGCTTTCACATAAATAAAGCTTTGTAGGGATGAATGCTCAGTGAGAATGGATTTAGATGCTACCACTGAGACCTCATCAAGAATCAAAATTAGCATCGGATGGAATAAGCAATTAAAAACCAGGGATGAGAGAGTACCATGTCACACATCCCCAAAATAAAATTGCTTTTCAGACCTTATGAACACTTACTATAAATAATTCACATCTCCAAAGATATATATGTTATGTAAATACTTCTTGAGCCGATCCAAAGAAATCAACAAAATCTTTATTCACAATTTGCCAACAGGCCAAAATTGGCAGAGTGCATTACTTCTCATGAGTATTTAGATCAACTCTCCAAACAGCTGCATGATTTTCCAAAAGCACAAACATGCTTACCTGCTACCAAAAGCCAACATGTAGTAGATGTGTCAGGAGTACTGGCATCTTTGACAATTCTCTACCTGAAATATACCTTCTAATGCACCACAGCTTTTCTCCTCTGCATGTCTAAAACTCTTGAAAGTTATTGTTCATGTACCTGTAAGGAGAACACAGTTCTGCAGACCAGGCTGCCTACTTCTCTCTCAGGCATTTGCTGTCCTGAGTACTCAGCACCTAGCAGTGCCCATTAATCCCCTTGAAAGCTACCAGGAGTCCGGGTGGAGAGGGTGAATAAAGAGGTGATAACTGCGACCACTTCCTCTCTGTTAGTGCCACATGCATTAGACATGATGTTTTCTTCTAGGACAGAACCAGTTTATGAGATTGCCACCCTCAACCTCTCCTTCCAGCTCCTGCATCGCACTTCAGCTATTCAGCTTTCTGCTGTGCTGGTATACAAATCTTCACAGAGCTAGGACGAAAATCAAATTGTTAACATTTTCTTGGTTAAAAAAATATCCGTTTGAAAGAAAGGCTCATCCACCTCAATTTTGGGACAGACAGGAATTAAACATACCCCAGGGCAGAACTATTCCTTAAATAAAAGGGCCAGGGACGGTGGTGCTGTAATCACTAAGCAATCCTGTAACTGCCTGTGTAACAGCAAGCAGCATCTCTCACCGCTAGACAGAGACTCTGCACTACATGCTCTGTCACCCCATTTTCAAAGCACTGGAAAGTGGTTTTGTTCAGTTTTATGTGTACAGTTACATGGTTTAACCCACATGGCACCAGCTTACAGAGCAGTATGGTGCGCGGAAACCATCACTGAAAAATAGTCGCTGCTTTGAGGACACGTGCTCTAAGCTGCCATTGACACTGACTTTCTTCTTCCGCTACCTACAATCTTCTTGGCTTCAGCAAGAATGTAATAACAGCTGTATTGACCTTCTTTTAATCTTAATTTTGTTTCTTAACAGCATTTATATTCTTGGTGCTGCCAGTAATCATGCAAGCTTCATGCATACAGAAAGAAAACAGTAAATGAAACTAACACAAAGACAGGAAAAAGACCTGTATGGATGTGGAAATCTATGCAATACTAATAGCCCTCAATCTAGTAGCTTTTAGCAGCACGTAATCTCACATAGCATAACATGTCTGAACTTCAACTGGTGAAAACTGGCAAGGCTCCATTTTTGTCAATTGAACCATCACAATTCACACTGAGAATCTTCTCTGTTTGCTTTTTTATTAGTTGTTTCAAATGTGTGTTCCAAGTGGATGGCCCCTTCCTCCACCCTACCCTTTAAATTGGATCTGGTCAGCAGAAACACTGTAAATTAACTCAGAGATTAAGGTACATGTGTATGAGGATAGTTCAATGCCTGTAGAAATTGCATACAACAATTTGGAATTTAAGCAAAAAGACAAGGGCTGAATAATAAACCAAATCAAAAGTCTGTATGGGCATGTAAAATACCTATCCTGCATTTAAAAAGGAGTAGTTATTAAACCGATCTCCACTCTCCTGCAGATGTAAATTCCTGGCTCGCATGGAAGCGCCCACCTGCAGGTCTGATCACAAGCAGCATGACTGTGCAATAGAAACAGCAAGCAAAAGCCCAAGAGCTAAACCAATGGCAAGACACTAGACCATGGCCAGGATGGATCATATGTTCCTCACACCACTGTTAAACTCCCCTTAAAAAAACCCCATACTTTATGAGCAAATCAGGATTGTCACCTGTTCTTCTAATCCCATGTACAAGGCCAATAGGGCTGCTGAGTACAGCATTAGCTGTGCCCTGACCAGCATCCTTTGGAAAGCACGTCGGTTAACAGATTTTACACTCAGTTTCACAAGCGTTACACACTGCACCATCCTGTCTCCTTGCATTTGAAGCCCTGTCTGCTTTCTTGATTTACCCAGGGTCAGCCTGTGGCTGGACCATGCATGGCTGCAGACGCTGCCCCCTCTCCAGCTCCCCCTCAACATGAGAGCTGCAGGATCGCCTTTGTCCCTAAAGGGTGGTAGGAAGGTGACATCTGGGTGAATCCTTTCCCTGTCCCAGGGTGCTCCCCCACCTCTAAACCAAGATAGAGACCAATCTAAAGCACTAAGAATTGTTCCTTAATTATAGCTACCCGTGAGTAATTTAAGGCACTGCAAATGGTAGCAAAACAACCGTGCTACATAGGAATGGGAATAGAGCACAAAGAATCAAACGCTGCCCTGTTATCAAACTCCCCCAGCAGAGCAGTCAATGCAGGGATAATACATGCTTATATAGAGCCAGCAGATTATTTTCATTTAAAAAATTACATTTCCAGCTTTCCTGAAGCTATCTTACAGGACTGCAGAAGCTATGTCTGCATAGCCAACAGTCAGAGAAATGTATACGTTTAGGAGGAGGAGAGCATTTTGGCTGCACATGTTCCTGCACACACATTTTCACAGCTTCACTAAAGCAATTCACCTTATTCCAAATTCTGCAGAGGCAGATAGGGAAACCATATTCGAGGCTGTGCACCTGTTTCAGTGTCTAATACCATGATGGGCACTGGAAACTTCTGTGTATAAAATCAAGGGACTTTATAACTGGAATTGCTTCATCAGCAAAGCTGGGATGTGTAACAATCAATTTCTCACAGATTAGCATACACTGGGACAGAGGAGGCTTAATACTTGGCTTGAGGTTACCCAGCCTGCTTGGCACTCTCAAGTGAGCTCTGACAGCTGTCAGCTTGGCAATTTAAGATGCTGAATCCCCCAGCTGTTAGTTCTGCTATACCAGGTAACCTCTGCCAAGGGCTGTAGCTGCTACAGCAGTTCACAGCCCAGTGCCTTGGCACAAGCCCACTGTCCCTAGCAGCAGCTGCGGCAGGTTCTGGACCAGGATGAGTGAGATGCGGGGACACAGCTGATAAAAGAGCAGACAGAATGAGGAGGCAAACAACCAGGGACAGCAGCATCAAGCTTCTGCAGCTGAATCACTCAGCGCTTGTCTGTCGGAGACTTCTGGCTGCACTCAGCTGCCCCTCTCTAGCACCCTTCATTACAAGTGCTGACCCCACCACAGCACCTAGAAGATAAGACTGGATCCACTTATTACTCTAATACTCTTTGTCCCTTTGAAGTCACCAGTATCACAATCACGGCGTGACCTTGTGGGCTGAGCTTGCACCTGGCTTTCACTCAGCAGAAAAACTGATCCGCTGACAGCACCACTCTGACAATAAATTAAATCCCCATTTGGGGTTTTTCTTCCAACATCCCCCAAACTTAAGTGAAATGTGTTTCACTGTCACAGGAGAGGGAGGGACGGGCTGTACTCCAATTTGCCAAAGTTACTTACTTATTGGCAAGCTGCTATGTGTTTTACAACAGGTCTGAGCAGATTATAAGAACTGTCCCTTTGGTCTCAAAAATCCATGCCTCTGTGACGACTGTGATGCTGCAGCATGATTCAGGGATCAACACTGCAACACTAAACCATGCATTAGCCTTGTCAGCAGCTCTCTTTGAAACTGCTTTGCGTGGGAGTATTAAGCAAGTCCACAGAAACCTGAACCGAGCAGGTGGGGGAAAAGAGGAAGATTTACTTAATCAGCTACAGGATAGAAAATGGCAGTTCTGTCTTGACTCCATTGTTTTTATTGCTGTCGCTGTTTCATATAGAAATACACCTAATACTAAATATATGTAATGCTCTGATGAAAGCGCAACCGACTTAAAGTGATATTGTAATGAATCAATAAAATACTCCTCTTGAACCTCTACATAGTTTGTTGCCAGAAAAAACAACTGTGTTCATACCGAAACATTCATTATCAGCTCTGTTGGCACACAGTGGTCTGACAGAATGAGATTTGAACAGATTTATCACAGCTCCCTACTTGAGAAAAGATTGTGTTGATCCAGGGTATGACTGCATTTGAACTGCCAAGGATGTAAGAACGTATGCCTCGAACAAAAAGGGCTATTTTTATTAGAGATTAAAAACCTGTCTTAAATCCAGGCTTTCCCAGACAGCTTTTCTTTGCCTGTGTGCAGGCACCAGATATCTAGTAATTTGTTCATGCCTGGCAATAAAAATTCACTATTGAATATGAGTGTGCTGGTACCTGATGCAGCAAGAGCTTTGAGCTGGATCCACTCAAGTCTTTTCCCTAAAGTATCCAAAACCACTAAAAGGGCATCTGGTCTCATCCTGCTTCTTCTCACCAAGCATATCAAATTGCCTCCACAGACAGCATCATTTCTGCCCTCCCAAAGGAGCTTGTTGCTCAGTGTTCTAAAAAAACTGTTGCAAGGCCCCTTCCCAGTTTAAAAAAAAAGGCTGGAAGAAAGCTCAAATCTGTGTCTTTTTTAGAAGATTCAGTTTTTCTGATGTTTCTAATGCAGGCAGCTCCCACCCCTCACAGTTGCTTAGGTTCTGCCACATCCATAAATGAAGAGCCTCCTTCCCTCATGTCAGCCATAAACCATGTCCCAGCATGTGTCGCTTCCCACAGGCACTGCAAACCCTGGGGAATTAAACCTCATTTTTTCTTCTTTGACTGTCTCTCTTTATTACAGTACAGTGCTAGGAATACAAGCTCTCTTCTGCTTCTGGCCGGTTCCTTTAACTGCCCTAAAATACATACTCAGCCTTAAATTTCTTTCAAACTTGGTGGACTGTGAAGGGAGAGAGAGAGGTATCTGCTCCAAAACTCAAATAGTGGGATATTTCTGAGATTAACTCTCTGAATGCAAAAGGCAGAAGAGTTCCTGCCTGCCCATCTTGACTTAATCTGCCATCTGTAAGTGATATGAGGGTCCTAGCATTTCATCCAGTTCACAACCTTTACAGTTCACCCATGTGCTGTTGGGGGTGTCCATCAGTTAACATATAATCCATGCTTTCTTCTGTACTCCCATTGCTTCCTGCTCTATGGCATGCACAAAATGCCTCACTTCACAAGAGCTTTGACATAGATGAAATGCCATATTCAAACAACTAGCTCCCACAAACCCTAGCAAAAGAGCCAGAAAAAATAGAAAAATACACTTTATCACAGTACACTTTTTAAAACAAGCAAGACAGTGCTGTAGGAAAAATCCCAGCAAGACCAAGAATGGAGATCAGCACACACAGGCTGCTGGTGTGATCCCATATACTGCCCATTGGGACAGCAAAGTGACTGCTCTCTGGGCAACACATATGGCAATTTGAAATATACTTTAGTAATTTCTAAAAATATTCAGATAATACACCCTAGATCACTCCATATATCCTATGCAGAATACACACATTGTGCTTGTATCACTGCAAATTGACTCTCAAAAGGATCACCCGTGGAGACTCTGCATGTGCACAGCAATCTGTAGATCCACATTAACTTCTGACTGAAGCTGAAATGCCATCTTTCTGAGCTGCAGAGAACATGCTGGCTGCAAAACAAGAGTGAGAGTGGTTTTAATGTTACGGCATGAGCATCTGTTGTGGGTTAAGTAGAGAGAGTTAATTTTTTTTCTTTTCTTAATAAATAGCTAGCAAGAGGCTGTGTTTTGGACTTGTGCTCAGCAGAAAAGCTGATAACCGATGTTTTTGTTCTGCTGCCAAGGTCGGCAGACAAGCAAAGAGACACAGTCCAGCTGCTAGCCTGCGATTTGCTCTCAGGTTAAGATTGAGAACCAGACTGACCAATTCTTTATTCCATACCGTACACGTCACACCCAGTATATAGATGAGGACCCTTCCGGGAGATCGTTCTCTTCTGCTTCCCTTGGGCTCCGAATCATCTCGCTTCAGGTGCCTGCATTTGCACTCCCAAGGCCTTTGGTCATCAGGTGGGGAGGGCAGTATCATTGTGTACCGCCCATTCCCTCCCTCCTCCGGGGTCGTTGGCCAGGAGCAGGCTGGGCCTTTAGTCATCGGTTGGGGGGGGGGGCAGTATCACTGTGTATCACATTGCATATTTGTATATAGTATTATTTCCAATATTATTGTAGTTTAGTTATTAAATTGTCCTTATCTCAACCCACGAGTCCTCTTTGCCATTTAACTCTTTAATTCTCTCCCCTATGATTGGGTGGGGGCAGGGACTGTGTGAGCGGGTGTGTGTGATTTGGCCCCCAGCCAAGGGCTAACCCGCCACAGCATCCACAGCAGCAGATTTAAACATCACAGAGACAGAAAGACTAGCACAGAGCTGTGGAGCTGAGCGAGTTGGTTTTGGTACTCTGAGAGGCAGATGCACAAATAGCTTGTTGATACAGAAACTGAGAAAGCAGTCAAATAGGACTGTATGTTTCATTTTTTTCACATCAAAATTCAAAATGTATTTTTGGCTTGGTTTAAGTCTTTGCTTACTGCTCATCTTTTAAGTCAGTCACTAAGCTAAAATAAGTCATTCTTCACAGCACACTAGTGTTAAGCCACACTGACTGTTCTGTTTCCACACTTCGGGAAGTTTTCTTTCCCCAGAGTTATTTTACTTTCACAATGTATTTTTACACTGCACATGAATTTAGAAGGTACTCAGATGCTGATAAGTATAGTCTATATGACTTTCCCTTTTTATTTTTGAAAAAAAATGGATAGCTTGTCTCTATATGGATGCATAGATTTTAATAGCAAATACTTGACACTCAATCATTTCAGTGCGTAAGCACATGAAATTAGCCAAGTCATCTATCTGGTGTATCTTAAGCACTTTCCTGTTGCACACAGAGAGATGCAGAGTTATTCTCACTGACTGCTCTTCTCATTTTAGTGCCATCCCAGTGGCCTCAGAGGTACTGACCCAGGGCCCAGGCTGTCCCCTGTTGACCACAGAGGGCAGGAAAGCTGGGACTGAGTCACTTCCCAGCATCGCCTCACCAGGTCTCAGTCTTTAGCCTCTGCCAGACCCGCAGGCCAGGGGAACAGCAAAAGGAAAAGCTGGCCTTGCTTTTCAAAAACAAGTGTTCAATTAGAGAAGGGGCTTATTTCTCTGGAAAGAAGCTGTGCTCTTAAATATTTCTGCAGTAAGAGCAGCAGGAAAAATAATCTCTGCACCTGCTCATATCACATTTTTGGAAGAGTTGGCATATTGTGCTTTGAGATAATGCAGTTGTCCTAGGATGCTACAGCCATAAGTACAGTTTATATATTTAGTTGTTTTCTGCTAAGGTGTGAATTGCAATATACAACAAACAAAATCCAGAATAAATGTGAAGCTTCTGGTACTCATAGATTCATTTCAATTAGTGAGAATGAAGGCTTGGCCCACATGCATCCAATTACAGATATTATAAATCTTGAGGAAATCCTCTGTTCAGTGCCTTTCCACTCTGTGTCTTGATCTATACGTATGGCTCCTTGACACTGCAATAATATAAATAAACAAATGGCAATGTCTCAATATGGAAGGACTGCTTACCTGGCTTGGGACAACATTAACATGAAGTAGTCCTATTGAGTGGGCAGTACACTCACATCTGAGTCCTCCAGCCTCAGAAATCTACTTTGCAGAACAGAGTGCAGAATTGAGTCCTTTGCACAAAATTTTTTATGCTTCCTCCATTAGTTTTCTGCTACCACTTCTAACAGTTTTATTTTGTTTTTCGTTTTCCTTATAAACTTAAAGCAACAAACATTAAGTGCAAAAGTAGACTGTACAAAGAAACATTGATCTTTATGAGCAAACCACAGTGTGTGGGAAACTTCAAGAAGAAAACATTGAGCATTTCAGTTGTGTTTGAAGAGTTAATTCATACTGATACGATTTTTCACTGAATTTATCTTTCCTGGTGATTGGCAGCCCTTACTTCCTCAGGCTTCCACAGAAATAGCAGCTCCAAGTTTCCCAGACTGCCAGCCCAGATCTCCCCAGCTGTGCAGGAACTGTCTGTGCAGAGAGATGCACGTTTTCCTTCCTCAGTCTTTATGGTACCTGTCACTATGGGAGTGCAAGCCTGATTTGTACAAGGGACAACCGTCCATCAGCATGTAGATGGAAACTGAACTAGACAACGATTCGTTTCACGTGAGACTGGATGCCAGGATCAGGGCTGCATAGCCATAGGAAAATGGAAAGGCTGCACATTAACTCTAAGTGCAGATCTGAGCTAATGAAGCAACACCTAAAGCTTGCTAGATTGCTATCCAGTATATCTGTTCCTGCTGGTGAGGTGCAATTTTGGCTAATACCCTCAATGACTTACTTTTAACTCAGAATATATGGCTAATCTCCTCAGCAATCTGTCTCCATTCTCATTCATTTATATTCAGTAACTGCCTACGAACACTAAATTACTTCCTGAGAAAACACACTGTTATTTAACATATTTCTGTTTCTAATCCAAACCACACAGAGCACGACTGCCATATTTGAATTCATGTTTAGGGTCAAAGCGACAGAATTCAAATATTTCACACACTTACTGTGGACAGGAATTTGTAGCAACGAGATTAGGTGCACAGAAAATTATTCAGTGTCCTTTGATTGCAAGACCTGGAACCTTCTCTCCCTATGGAGCACGGGCTCCTCCATTAACACCTCGCGCTAGTCCATTAATGAGGGTGTGCCACATGTCTGCCTCTGCACAAAAATGCAGCTACTAAGAAGACTTTGAACATCAGCCACCTAAAAAGCCTTTTCCTTGATTCTAATCTATGCTTTTAGCCACAGAAATCCCCTCCTTGTTCTTTCATGCCTAAAGAAAACCAGTCGCCGTAGCAGTATCATGGACACCTTGGTGTCCAAGAAGCCTTTCATCTCCTCGCTACAGGACTGTACTCTGCTCCTAAACCCTTCATTGCCCAAGGGAAGATGCAGATTGCTAATTCTGTTTATCAGCTGGGGTTGTACAGTCATACCAGACTATTAAGGCCTAACATTTCTCTACATACCCGTCTTTGGCTTGGTAAAATTAAAAATGCAACTTGTTGGTAAAGTGCGATATATTCCTTCTGTACTTCCCCCTTTATGCACTTCAGATCTCCCTACAAAAAGGAAAGGGATTGACTTTGTATAGTATTAAAGTCTATGGATGAAAAGCAGTGTGTATTTTCCTAGTAGTAACAGAATTTTGCTTTTTTCTACTGTAGTTTTGCTGTTTTCTTCCCAATCATTGCTAGCAAAAATTTAGTCTCAGCAACACAGGCAGCCCAAAAAATGCTGGTAGCATACACTGCTTAGCCCAGCTGTGAACTGTAGTATATGTCAAGGTGCTTAAAATGATGGTGGCTTATCTCAATGCTTTGGTGGAGTTAAATTTACTCAGAGAAGCCAATGCCATCCCTGCTTCATGAGCAATGGGAGCCATTTCTGTAGAAACAAGACAGGAATTCAGTCTGAAGCTCCTTTCATTTTCCTGTTACAGCTGCAAATCTATTACCAAGTACAGATCTAGATGTACTTTTCCCTAAGTTTTTGCTCTTTGTAGGCACTTCCTTGCTTTTATTTCTTGGCAGTACAGAATTAGTATTTACCTATGGTTACAGAAGTAAAGTGGATCAGTGACAAAGTTTTAAAACAACAGTCAAATGTACATTTCCTTTCATGGTCTTGTAACAATGTCATAAAGAACAACATGGTATTTTTCAGGCAAGGCTTTTCCCCAGTGAAGTATATGTATTCAATAATGTGTAACTATTTTGGAAAAATATGCAGGCAGGAAAAGTGTAATACATGCACAACACGTGCGCTGTAAAATATATTTTCTAAAAAGACATTTTCAAAAGTCAAAATAGTATTTTTATTTGAAATTAATTTTGTTTAGAAAAGTACTTTTTTCACTCAGTTATTCTTAATTTTGTCTGAACAAAAATTTTCATGTAGCTTGATATAACCTTAAATCTTTCTACAATTGTTCATGAATTGAAAATTCAGCTACTTACATACAGTGAGCGAGACCACCATGAAACTTCATTCTCATCACTTATCTAAAAAGCCCAAGTACACTGGCCTTGTACTTACCTCAGTATTTACCCTTCTGAAAAATTTAAGCACTGTAATAAGGTAATTAAAATTTTAAAAGGGTTTCACTGTCTTGGACAGGGGAATGCGATATGGCATAGAAATACAAGGTGTGCTTGCATAAGCCATGCTGGCATAAGTAAGAAACACAACATATCCTCACTTGTCTGCAGCCTGAGTCCTATTGAAAACAGAGGCCTTACCGCCTTAAACCAGAGCAGGTTTTAGCCTGACACACTGGAGCACAAACCAGCTGGACCTGGATTTCAAATGCCTTTTTTGCTGAATACAACAGCTGTATCTAAAATTGGAGGAGTCTGCCTGGCAACAAAACGGGAGCACTTAGAAGTAGATCTTAATTAGTCAAATGAAGTAAGTGCTCAAGGGCAAGATGTGTTTACTATATGAGCAAACAAAACTATGTACCATGCAATATTGACTGAACTCAATTAATTGAATGCTAAGCAGCTGGACCTCTGTTGCTAATGTTTACATAATGTGCTTATAAATAGTGTCATTCTCTTTTTAACTTTGTAAAGCAATTCAAGTCAGAAAAAACTTCCAGGATTATGGCTCGGACTGGGATAGCCATGTATTGTACAGCACTTCTAGATGGGAAAGAAGGAGGAGGAAACTGAATGATGAAAAGGGTGATTTGCATTAGACTTATAAACTACATAAAATGTGCTCCTGACAGCACTGCAAGCAGGTTACTTTAGTCTGGTCCATGTGAAGGTGTGGAAATCCTTTGAGTGAGCAAAAGAGGTGAGGGACTGCAACACTGGGTTTCCAGGAGAGGTCAGGTCTCTCTTGACACGCCGAGTTCTCTCATCCAGGGTCAGGCATTCCCGGCCAGTAACTGGGGCTGTGCTCCCTCCCAGCTTCTCCTGCACCTGCAGACACTTCTCCTCAGCACAAATCCAAAACACAGCCTCACACTAGCTACTGTGAAGAAAGTTAACTGTCCCAGCTGAAACCAGGTCACCTGGAGAATAAGAAGGAAAATAGGGTGCCGTTTGGACATCTCTGTGGAATTGGTAATAATAGTAGAATCATGACTCTATTTGTTAATGTAATACAGATCTGTATTTATCCCAGAGGTATCTGATATGTTCAGTGCTGCAGTGGAAAATAAAACAGCCTGGTGACATTAACATAGAATACATTGTTAACTTTGACTATATCACCATGTCAGCAACATTTCTAAAATATTATTTTCTGTGAACAGCAAGATTTATACTTAACTTATTTCTTGCTGTGATTGAATCTAGTTACTTTTTAGATCTGTGGTACTTCTGCCTAAGTGTTCTCACTTAAACTCTCAGATTCTGGTCTAGAAGAAAAAAAGAAAGTGTTAGCACCTCAAGGACTGTATTATCATTTCTAGACATTATTTTCTAGGGAGCAGAAGTTTAATATCTTGAGCTGGGCGATTAAATGTATTGTAATGGGTTTGAAGCTGGAGAAGAATCTAGCAAGCAAACCAAGGCTTAAATAGATCAAATAATTTTCATGGGGCCTTTAGTAATTAAAAATAAACTTAGTAAAGAGTTATTATTTAGGTCAACAAAATCACACACAGAAATCCTGGGAAAATTGTTTGATTAAGTGGGCTAGACTGCTCGGGATGTCAGCCCAGAAACCAGGCCATGTTTGCTACAGAAATGTTGAGCAAACTTGTTTAAATCCCAATGCATCCTCCAAACGAAGTCCAGCCATTAAACACAGCCTCTCTCTTTAGGTGTGAAAAGGGCCGCGGGTGAGGATGGCACATGTCGCTTACGCGAAGCCACACGGTGCACATCGCCGTCTCGGACCCCGGCTCCCCCCTAACGTATACTGATTGCTGCCCTGGCCCAATTCTGCAACAGGCGTCACCTCCTCGGGATGGCACGTTTCAGGCCCGGCGAGCCAGGCTGTCCCCGGGCCAAGCCCCGAAGGCGGGCTGCCGGCGGCGGCAGCGGGCAGCGGGCGGCGGGCGGCGGGAGCGGGTGGGGGTGGTGGCAGCGCTGCGGCCC
>VZTO01027375.1:166452-212655 GCA_013400615.1 Syrrhaptes paradoxus
CGCCCGCCGCCGCGGAGCGCGGTCGCCCCCCCGTGGCCTCTGGGTCGCTGGGCCGCGCCGCCGGGCGGGGGGACAGGCGGCGCCGGGGACAAACCTACCCCGCCAGCGTGACCCCGCGAGCCACCGGGACTTGCCTCTGGAGCTCGGCCACAGACAGCTCCCACACCGAGAAGGTGATTCTGTTTTTTAGGGAACGGCCATAACTGAATTAGGTTCAGTCTTGTTATTAAATCTGTTAAATGCTATTAAGGTCATGATCTATTTGTGAAAATGTAATTCTAGACTTCTGCATTTAAAGTTGCAACTGCTCTTGACAGCTATTATGAACATAATTGAAATGGTTCGGGTTCCCAGTATTTGACTTCTATGAAACCATCCAGCTGTAAGCAGTGCTCTCTCTGCCTCAGAAGCACAGGCAGCCCTTTAGAGCACTGACGCAGATACCTACACAAAGGGGAAAAGATAACATGGAAGAAAGCTACGGAGAGACTACCTGGGCACAGATAACTTCAGTGTGTTAGAGCTGGCCACTGCACAATCTAGACCCACTTTTTCAACGACTGAAATAGCTTTTCTTCCATTGCAAATGTTAAAGGCATATGCTGCCAGAAATGAGGGTTTATCATTGCATGCTAGCCAGAAGCTAGGGCTGCTCCTCATTGAATGTTTCTTCATTTACATCACCATGGCTCCTCACTTGAAGGCACTATCCACTTCAAAAAGGAGTCATCTGTCCTCTGTTAACTCAGTTCAGAGTTGAGTTCGGTTCCAGTCTTAAAACTGCAGCCAGCTGTCTTCCTCTTGAATTTGTCAGTTTGGAAAGCAAAGAGCAACTCAATGCCTATGGAACATGAGGCCCTGGGGAAAGTTTACACCCTGTTAGTGCCTAGCAGTTATTGCAATGACTGTCAAGGAAATCATGATTGTACTGAAGTTCTCTCATACAAAACCACTGAAAGATGTTCCTGCTCAATAACTCTTCTAAAAAGAGAGCTAACAAATGTGAATGCTCCTATCTGAAAAACATCCCTTTCTCATAATTTCCTCCAGCTTTAACCTGGGCAAGTTCAAGGAACAGATCAGCATATTTGAAACAGGTGTAGCTCACAATAGATCCATTTCTTCTAGTATTTGGAAGTTTATTTTTAAGTTTATAAAGTTAAAGATATGGCCTGCCAGCAGTGATGGCATGTCATCAGCTGAAATCTTCCATGCAAGGTTCTTGCTTTTGGTCATTGACTGAAGCCAATGGGATGAGGTTCAACAAGACCAAATGCTGGGTCCTGCACTTTGGCTACAACAACCCCGGGCGACGCTACAGGCTTGGGGCGGAGTGGCTGGAAGACTGCGTCGAGGAAATGGACCTGGGGGTATTGATTGATGCTCGGCTGAACATGAGCCGACAGTGTGCCCAGGTGGCCAAGAAGGCCAATGGCATCCTGGCCTGCATCAGAAACAGTGTTGCCAGCAGGAGCAGAGAGGTGATTGTTCCCCTGTACTCGGCACTGGTGAGGCCACACCTCGAGTACTGTGTCCAGTTTTGGGCCCCTCACTGCAAGAAAGACATTGAGGCCCTGGAGCGTGTTCAGAGGAGGGCAACAAAACTGGTCAGGGGTCTGGAGCACAGGCCATATGAGGAGAGGCTGAAGGAGCTGGGATTGTTCAGCCTGGAGAAGAGGAGGCTCAGGGGAGACCTCATTGCTCTCTAGAACTTCCTGAAGGGAGGTTGTAGTGAGCTGGGGGTCGGCCTCTTCTCTCATGTCATTAGTGAAAGGACCAGAGGGAATGGTTTCAAGCTACGGCAGGGGAGATTCAAGCTGGACATTAGGAAGTATTACTTCTCAGAAAGGGTGGTCAGGCACTGGAATGGACTGCCCAGGGAAGTGGTGGAGTCACTGACCCCGGGTGTGTTCAAGGAAAGACTGGATGTTGTGCTGAGGGACATGGTTTAGTGGGAGCTATTGATAATAGGTGAACGGTTGGACTGGATGATCTTTTAGGTCTTTTCCAACCTTGGTGATTCTATGATTCTATGATTCTATGATTCTGTGATTCTATAACCTTGTAGTTCCACTTTTCATTTAGCAGCCAAAGTCATAGAAACCTTTCCAAGGTCAGTGAAAAGCACTTTTGCTTACATTACAAAACTATTGCAATCTGTTTTTGCAGAGGTCCAGTATCACCACACACTGTGCCAATAACATGATGCAATCCTTTCGTAGGAAGTTGTACCTGTTTTCTTTTTGAAATCTGCCCTGTGATATCCCAGGTGTTTATTTGGTACCATTATGGTTTTAATGACTAAATCTCCAATAATTCACCTTTGGGGAATAAATTTTTATCTACAATAAGATGTCCAAACCATCCCTCTTTTGTCAAGAAGGCAGAGGACACACAGAGAAGCTGGCAAAGTCTGCCTAAGGAAACAGCGGATAAAGTCAGGACTTGCTCAGGACTGGTGATGGCTCCTCTCTCTGCCCTGGGAACCAACACCTACCGGCCAAGGAAGTGGCACAACTGGAGCAAAGCTGGAGAGAGGGGTTTGAAAAGGGCGCCAAGTGATGATGGCACAGCATAGAAGAATCAGATTCACCATTTTCTCCCAAACCCTGAAGGAGAATTCAGGATTCTCACATCTAAACCTTCACCTGTGACTTTGCAGCAAGTCCCTGTGCAATGCAACATCTAGGTAGTGTTGCACCTTTCTTTTTTATTCTAGCCCCTAAAGACAAAGAAATAGCTGTGAGTGTTACCTCATGTAGAGGCCATCTGTGTGGTACTGAGCCTACACATAATCAATACATTTTCAGTATGGGATGACAGTTTACCATTTCCTCTGGTTTGCTGCATCTTTTTTAAACAGGTAAAACATTCAAGAAAGATTTTTTATAATACAGATTTTCAAGAAAATGAAATTAACACTTCCCTGGCAATCTTATCTTGGCCTTTTAAACAGACTTCACAATCTTTATTCCCTCCTTCAATCTTTCTGTATCACACCATACATGTGGCTCATGTTGGTTTGTGTGCAATGCCTTTAAAGCAGCTACTGAAGTCCCACTACCAAGCAGCTACCTTGACCTTTTGCAGTGAAAAGCTTTTGGCTTCTACCTAGAAGGAATGAAGACCAGCCATGCAGAGAGCCCTATGTGACAGCCTGGGATGGTTCATTTCAAAAAAAAAACCAGAATAAGTTATAGAAAACACAGAAGTTTTAAGCAAACATCAGTTGGTATGGTTTCAGGAGCAATTCAGATAGTTAGCAAACCATGGCACTGAGCAGCTCACAAATAAGATACGCGAACAAGTAACCTTGCTCAGCCCATCACTGTATGTTTACATCAAAGATATCTGTTCAATAACTGCACACTTCCCAAGCAGTTCCTTGAGCTGTGAGACCGTCTCTGCTGGTCGCCATGGAAACTTGTGGACCCATTCTGCATGGGGTCAGCCTTCCAGAGATGAGGCTATTAACAGGCACTGTCGTAGGAAAAGACATCTCAAGACTAATTTCCTTAGCTAGAAATTGCATTCCTGATGCATATGAAATGTTAAGTTCCTAACTCTGTAGAGGTTTCTGATGCTACAGTTGGCTCAGCTGGCAAAACTACTGTCAAGTTTTTTAAAGCTTTGAGTTCAAACACACGTTTTTATTTGATCTGTGTTGCATGATTTAAACCTGATTAAATCTAACACCTTAAGGAAAAGCCTAAAAATAGATGAGATGTTCTCTCCTCTGGTAGATATGTGGAGAAAGTAGTAAAATGCAATAAATTGGAACCAGTTTAAATATTAGTTCAAGAATGTCATAAACTGTGAGATTTTTTGAAACTCAGTCACTTTTGAGTTTAATCAAAATGTTTTTGAAAACAGTAACAATAATGTTAACATTCACAGTGGTAGAATGGCAAATTAATTTTTAATTAAATAATCAACATCACTATTAAAAGGAAAGAGAAGAAATGTGCTAGTTTTTAAGTCGATAGGAAATACTTCTGTGATAAAGAAGATCAAAGATGGCATCATCTAATTAAAATAAAAAATACTGTGTCAACATCAAAGGGATACCTACAGCTCAGACAGACATCATCAGGTAGTACAGGAACCTGAATTCTTCTAGAATCGTCTTTGCCTCCACTGGCTCCAAACTCTGTACTTTGTCACAGACTGCATGGAAAATCAAATGCAAAACTGGGAACTGAACCTGCTTTTACTGTCAGAGCTCCTCCTGAAGAGTTTGAAAGTTTCACTACTGTTATATCAGTCTCTTGGCAAACTGAGCAACTCAAGCCTGAACTAAAAGTAGTAGTATTAGAGCTAGTTAAAAATTGATCTTTAATCTTAAAGTCTGTCCTTGTTTTCTGTGTTCTCCCTTTCCATACCCAGAAGCTTCCCCTGGCTACGTGGCTTCGGTATAACAGAAACTTCACACAACAGGAGGCTGAGTTCCTGACTAACAGCAGCTCCTTTCACTTTAACCACAACTATTTAAGCCAAGTAACAAAAGAAAAAGAGAAATCTATAATCAAATTGTGCGTCTGTTTCAGATGGATACACTACTGATGATATTGAATTTTACTGGAATGGAGGAGAGTCTGCAGTAACGGGAGTTAACAACATTGAGCTCCCACAGTTTTCTATTGTTGACTACAAGATGGTCTCAAAGAGAGTGGAATTTACAACAGGTAAGCACTGGCTAGTTAAAAAAACTCCCCCTTCCTTCCCCAACCCAGAAATACCAGTGTATAACTTTTGTTGGTTATTATATGACTTCTTTCTTTCAGGAGCATATCCTCGATTATCACTTAGCTTCCGTCTTAAAAGAAATATTGGATACTTCATTTTGCAAACCTATATGCCTTCCACACTGATCACAATTCTGTCATGGGTATCTTTTTGGATCAATTACGATGCCTCTGCAGCCAGAGTTGCTCTAGGTAACTTCTTTTCAAAATCACAGAACTACATAGATACTTGTTGCCTTTGAGCACAGAAGCACCACATCCATACAGCTGATTGCAGCAGCATTAATTGTGGTCTTACACATGCAGTGTAGGGTCTCTGTTGTCAGGAAGGCAGGCAGGTGTCACCTTGCCTACATCTGAAGTTCTTGCTCTGCAGTTTGGTTGGGATCCTGATTGACTTTCAGTTGCCATAACAGTCTTTGGATCAGGCCAAAAGCGTCTTGCTTCCAAACTGAAGCATAAAGACCTAATTCAGGTACCTAAGGGTATCTACCCTGTGCTGCATCAGCCTTTCATTGATGTTAAAAAGCTTCTTCTCAGGCAGATGTGTGGCTGGAAAGAATGAATGCACGAGGTCCTACTGACACCAGTCAAGATGTCATCATCATACAGTGATGGATAACATGATGACATAGAAATGATTTACTTCTGAGCACCCCTTTAACAGGAAAACCTGTTTTGGCACAAACATACCTCTTTATCATAAAGCTTCCTTCTCTCTTTTCAATCCTGTTTTCAGTCAAAAGCTTATTCCAGCTCCCCAGAGCAAGGCAAGCCACCTGATGGGCTCAAGCAGGGCAACTGCTGTAAATAAAATGAGAAGCATTTCCTCACATAGAAAGAACAGTCATCAAAATTTTTGCTATCCCAGTCAGCTAACAACACATTCCCTAGCAGAGTTATTGTAAAAATTAAGGGAAGATGTACCAAGATAGCTTGAATTTTTGAAGGCTATTTCTCTGACCCTCTGTTGCATGGAAAGCCAAGGAAGGTGCTATCAGCAGGCCAGCAAGGATATCTTCCTTTCCAGTCCTGCAAAACACATTCCCTTGGCTGTTAAGAATCTGATGCCATCTGACTGAGAAGTGCACAGTAGCTGGGCAATGCTGCCATTACAATTTCACGCTCAAATCTCTTTCCCTGTCTTGTTAGTCAATGTCTTTTTCTTCCTTTTCCAGGAATCACAACTGTGCTGACCATGACCACCATCAGCACCCACCTCAGGGAGACTTTGCCAAAGATTCCCTATGTCAAGGCAATAGATATTTACCTGATGGGATGCTTTGTGTTTGTGTTCCTGGCCTTGCTGGAATATGCCTTTGTAAACTACATATTCTTTGGGAAAGGACCCCAACGTCAAAAAAAAGCAGCAGGCAGGGCAGGACATGCTACAGGCGAGAAGAGCAGACTGGAAACTAATAGATTCCAGGTAAAATGTTCAGGTTAACTGTTCAAACATTATTTCTGGTGTGACAATGTTGATATATATATATAATGAGAGAAATGCAGTTTGAGCACATACACAGAAGCATTTAAGACTGTCTAAAGAAAATTGTATTTTAGGGAGATTACAGCGACACATGGTTTGTTTCCTCTTAGACTTAAAACAGAGTAAGAAACTACAGAAAATGTCAATGAATATTCAAAACAAGCATTTCTTTGCAGCACAGAAGAAATAAAAGTTGTAGAAGGTAGCTAAATATTTACCATTTCAACTGTAAAAATGGGCTTTTCCACAGAAGGTGGTATAGAATAAATATTTTTTATATAGTTCCTTTTTACACACAGAAACCTCACCAAGAACAGAAAGCAAAGACAGACATTGTAGCTTCAGTGAGCCTTGAATGGAGTGCACACCACTGAGCTGTCAGGAGTGCAAGGAGGATGCTGCTAGGTTATAACAGCTTTCACAGATGTCATGATTTTTCTCTCAGACTAAATTGAAGTAGACCACAGCTACCCCCTCTTAAAAAACAAGCCAGACAAACTCCAAGAAATAATACTATGGACATTTTTTTAACAGGGAAAAGTTTAATTTAGCAGTACATCACTGAGCATTTGCAAATTTCTATAAACCTATTCCATTTTTTCCCAGTTTTTCAGAAATAAACACTTCCCTCAGGTGTATTTGGTGCAGTATGACTCAGAGGAAAATACATATCCTAATGAGCCAAAAATTTTCTTCTGTTCTCTGTTTTTCTTACAATATATTACATACAAGTATTAATGAGATCTTACCCAGGCTGCCACATAAACTTCTGTACTGTTGTGGCAAGAGGTGATAACATTTGGACAAAACTGTATTTGAGCTCTCTGTTCAGCTTGGAGAATGAGACCGACACATAAAACTCTAACAGGTAAGACTTTAGCTTGATGGATGGTTGCAATTTCACATATATGTCAGGAAGCACATTTCAGAAACTGATTTTTTTTTAAGTTTTAGAGTTGTGAGTCTATTGGAAGTCCTTGCGTGCATTCACCTCCTGTCCCAATGTGTAGGAGATGCTTTATTACAGTGGGCGTGCAAATTCAGTTCAGACTTGCAGCGGTCTCCAAGGTCCCACAAAGTACTGTCCTCCACAGAGCAGAGGAGATGGATTACACTCCATTACATGTTATGGATTGTTGGGCACAGACAGTGTCTATCCTTCTCTATGGAAGATAAAGAAGGAAAAAACCAACAAACCCCACAAACTGGCACCAGCCCCCTCAACAGCTCCTGAGATCACCCAGCCTAGGTGAGAAGAAACACAGCAAGGGTTCATGATGAAGAGGGAACCAACACTTCTTCAGAGGTCAGACTTGGCTACATGGGCGCCAGAACACCGAACTGAGCAAAGGATGAGAAATTGTAAAGGATAAGAGTGCAGGTAAGCTCTTTTTCCTACATATTTGGAGAGGGTGTTTAACTAACAAAAAGCCCTAACTCACGACTAAAAGCTTTTGTCTAAATGTCACGCTGGCAAATGCCAGTACTCAGAATGGGGTGGAAAGTATTTACAACCACACTTGAACTTTTCAGAGCACCACATGCATACACCAGCATTTTTCTGACAGAAAACATAACATACACGTGTTTTCTACCAAGATTTGTAAGCATTCACACTTTAGACTGCAACTCTGTTCTGGGACTGAGAATGCTTTAAGAGACTGCTTTCTGCCTCTACAGTGCAGGTTTGTGATTTTAAATATATATATATACACACACATACTTATACACATAGACTCACACACATGAAAGGATATCAGTCAATTTTGTTATCCCACTGGAGATACTTTGATGTGTGAGCTTGTGAGCATTCATTTTACTCCACATGGGAATGCTGATGTCCAACAGCCATATTTCTGTCTTCAGCAGGAAGAATGCACCCAACTGGAGCAGCGGGACACAGTAAGGTTATGTGATCTCTAGTGAAGACAGCTCCCAGCCCCTCTCCATCATCTTTTGAAAATTTTCACTGGTATTATGATGTCTGTACCAGAGCAGGGGAAAGGTTTTTTTGAGCACAAAAGAAGTACAGCTGTAAGTATGTACAGCTATAGGATATTTTTTTCCCTTTTACTCTTTAACCGTACCACTTATCCATACAGGTACCTATAACCAATAGAAGATATGTAACAGTGCTTCCTCTCTTTGTGCCAGGTGAAGATATTACTCATTCCCATCTGACATACAACTCCCATGACTAAAATAGTTCAACTTCCTTCACCAGATAACAAAAGCATTAGACATGTGAAGAACACTCAGCAAAATTACCATTCTATTAACACGGTACAGAGAAGACCAGATGGAAAATGAAACCATACTGGTGCTTCCTATGTGGCTGTTCCTTGCCCTACAGACTGAAGAAGGTGGAAATAAAGCCTCTCCAGTTTCACAATTTATGCCTTTTAAATTTTTAAAATGCAAAAAATATTTGTTTGTAGTAAGCAAGCTTTCTGTTTCTCCGAATAAAGTACAAAGTCTGTTTATATCTTCTTGTCCGTTTGTTGAAGCTAGATGTCACCAAGGAAAACACCGTAATTATGGATAAATAGGATAAAACACCCAGCAAGAAAACATTTAGATAGTCCATGCATGCAACTGCTTCTGTTTATCCAGACAATTATAATGTGAATAATCATTACACAGAAGATGTCTCTTCAGCATGAGAAAGAGGTAGGATGCAATCATAATGGGAGTGGGAAAGGGGCTGAGCCATCAAGGGGCACAAGGCAGGTGATGATGGTCTTAATTTCTGCAGTTCTACACAGCACCACACCTTCCTTTCAAACCTCCTGTGAACCACAAAACACCAGGGACGGAAAGCCAGAGACCAGCCACAGGCTCCAAGCAAAACATACAATTTTCCAGTACAGTGGCTACTGGAAGGAGAAAAAGGAGGGAGCACACAACCAGACAACCAGCTCAACCTTCAGGTAAATCCACGCCTGAAGAAGTATATCCCTGCTGAGTATAACCTGTTTCTTTGCAGATCAGATTGTGATAACACTACTGCATGTGTTCCAGCAAGACAACGTGTATGAGTAAATGGCCCTGAATCTTTCATCTTAAGAGAAAGAAAAGATGCTTTTGTATTGAGACAAAACAGAAGTTCTTACCTTTATGTCCCAACAGTTAAGATAAAAAAGTAGGTAGGCAAAAATCCATTCCAGACAGCACTAATCATTTCAGACCCATGCTCTAGCAAGGAATGCCAGCATGCTCTTCCCCTAGAGCTGACTGAACAGTTTTTATGTGGTCAACACAGAACAGGGGTTTTTTTATGGTGTTTTGGGTTTTTTTTTTAATTACTTTAAACATTTCACACTTACAGTATCATTTGGTGCTCCTAAGCAGGGAACTAATTTTCTGAATAAGCATACATAAACATTTTTATTTATTTTTATAATGTTTCCTGAGTACACAACAAGGCTTTCCATCACTGATGAAGACTCATGTACATGTACCTGTGCCGATGTGGACTTTAGGTAGTTCCAGTGCAAACAAAGAATTAAAAACTCAACATAGACACAAAGTCAGTATGGATACAAATGTCATGACAAGAAGCATCACTACAGACATGCATCTCAACAACATTTAAACTTTGATAATTATACCAGGTGACTAATAGAATGTCATCTTTAGATATTTTGTCATCCTCCTCACAGCTTCTTCATTATATGCTCAAAAGACCAACAAAATGACAATTCTTCAGCTTTCTACAACTTCAGGCAAAATTTATGCTTTGTGCAAACAAGTTAAAGTGTATATGGTCATGCAAACACACAGTTAGGTTTAGAATATCTGTTAAGAAATCCTGTTTTTATCTGAGCAATGGTTCATTCATGTAATAAAATTTAGGGCATTCCAGTTAAAGAACACCAAGGAGGTATTTGAAAGACCAAATGGGTTCTATCTAAGCAAGAAAGAACTACTCTGGGCTTGATATGGCTCATCTTTTCTACCTAAGGAGGGGATTGAGATACTCTCCTCCTAAGCAGGCAGCCAACTAGTGGTCCAGAAAACTGAGCAGACAAAGCCTTGGCTCAGCCCACCTCAGCTCTTCCATCTCCATTTTTGTCATGCCATCCAATGCAAATGTGTCAAAGACTGTGTATCAGTGGTTTCTGATGCACAGGCTTCTGCCAGCACAGAACCTACAGCAAGCCCCAGGTAACCTCATATTAAGTAAGGGAGAAAAGATTTTAAGACAGAAAATTTGCAGCTTTTACTGTGCACATATTTGCTGTTAATTCTTTCTAACATTAACATGAACAAAACTAATAACAAGTTTCTTTGGGGGATCCCTTAACAATTTGTACTTTTTCTAGATTCTTACGGGAATTTGTAGGATTCCTGTGCTTCAGTAACAAAAACTAAGCTGCACAAGTTTTAAGAATATTTTGGAGTGAACTTCAGTGAATTCTGAAAAGGTTTTTAAAGACCCAGGAAATTAACTACTAGTCCAGCTTCATGTCACAGAAGCAGAGAATTTGACCAAGATCCAGGTACATAAGAATAGCTTTTGTACTTCTCTGAGCTAATTTATTTGAGATCAGTGTAAGGCCCTTTGCTCTGAATTGCAAAGACTGCAATTCAAAGACTGAATTGCTTCATGATGTGTACAAATCATCACCTAAAATGATTTAAATAAAACTAATTTTAAAATATAACAGGCTCATTCATAACAGGAATTCATATGCTGTTTGGCTTGTACCAAACTGGCTGGGCATATTAGTTTTAGAAACATCCCCATGAATTACTTCAGATTGTAGGCACTTATGAGTTATCTTCATAAAAGAGAGACCATAATAACTGTTTAATGATGCTTGCACTGCTGTTACTACTATTATAACACTGAAGTCAATTAGCTTAAACATTAGTTTGTGTAATACAAGACAGCTCAAAGAGCTATTAAATAAACTGGGAAGAAAAGGTTGACCTATCAAAACTTCTGGGAATTAAAAAACATTTTCTTCACATGGGAACAACTCTGCGATCATTGCTTTTTTCCACAGAGGATGTCACAATTTAGGACTAGTGACTAGTCCCATAGTTATGGCAGTCCTCTGGAGAGTAGGAACCCCCAGCTTGGATCTTTCTTCTGCTTAAATTAGAAGATTTGACCTAAAAAGTAGAACCTGGATAGCCCATATCTCAAGTAAACATTGTAAACACCATGCTGGTTTGTGACCAGCTGGCCTCTCTAACCCAGAATCCAGGAGCTTTTCCCACCAAAACAGGGGTGGCAACTGAGACATTCTCACTGGATTTCAGCGCTTACAGACTCAGTTGCTAAACCTGACTAGTGCATTTTCTGTCTTTGGTTAGTAGCCCATTTAGAAGACTTTTTTTCCCCACAGCTCTCCTGGATGGCTTTTGTACAAATAGCCCCTTTACTTATTTGTTATTTGCAATGGGAAGGAACATCTTCCATGCTGCCAGGTAGAACTGAGGCTTTCTTCGGCTTCCAGCTTCCCTCTGCAGCAACCCCCAGAAACTGGATTGATCCCATGTGCTCTGCTCGGAGTTTTTCCTTTAACATACTTCAAACCTGCTATAGATTATGATACCGTTTCCTAGTGCTGTTATGTCTCACTAAAAATGGAAAGCCCACAGTGTAAAAAAAGCATTGGGTATGTATCACTGGTGCTTCACAAGACAAGATGTCAATAGGTGATTTTTCTTTCCTTGGTACATAGGCATCCCAAGACAGACATGGCATAGACTGTAATATATTTGTGGTAGGTCCAAGGTCACAGTTTACAAAAAAAAAATGTAATACTCAAGCCTGAAAGCAAAGTCTTTGAAGTTTCCTGTAAGAGGTCTGCGTTGATGTGTATTTCCCTCATATGAGCTACGGTGGAAGTTTAAATATCTGGGAATTTGAAACATCTAGGAAGTCTATGGGGAAGTCAGGAGTCATCCTGGAAGCACCAAAAAAACTTTTGCTAAAACAGATTTTGCTACAAACATGTAGAAAACTAATGATGAGTGAAAAAGTAAACCCTCTGTAGTAATGCAGCCATTTGTGTTAAATTGCATTAATACATAAAAAAGGATAATAATATTCAAATAGCTTTATATATATATATTGTTTGCACCAGACATGTACATACCGATTGCAGTTTTCAGTTCTTTGCTCAGGTACTTCAAACAGTGCCCTGACTAAAAGCATAAATAAAGTGATAAACATATTTGAAACAACTGCTTCTGGTAGAGACATATAAAACCACAACTGAATGCGAGTAAAATTGATTGTTCTAACTGCACATGAGCACGTTAATGGTATGCTGTGGGGAGTAGGGATTTCCATCTCTGCAATATAGTAAAATAAAATTAATTCTCATCACAAGCATATTACGATAGCTGATAAAACACACGTACCTATGTGTTCTTATGATGAACTCATCATTACAAAACTGTTTTTGAAACTAATCTACAGCACTAAGACTGTATGAAACTGTACGAAATTGACAGAGACAGCAGAATTTTATTTTCACCTTGACTACATGAAAGCTTCAGGTGTCAGGTCATGAGACATTAAAACTCAGTATGTCATAAAGACCATGATCCAAGTTAGAGATAAAATTTGAAAAGTCTTACTTTACAAGAGATGAGATAGCTAACTGACTTAAAAGGTCCCAGACCAAGGATCTGAGTCAGGATGAAAGATACTTAGAGGCTGAACAGATAATTTCTCACCAATCAGGAAAGTGTATTTTCCCTTTGTCAATGCCGTACAGAACACAACTGTCACTGCAGGAGCACCTGGGCAGTAGGGCCAGAAGGTTCCTGTCTGTCTGGAAAACACCTTGGGCTGGCTGAGAAACTTGTCTAATTCCCATTCCTTCCTTGACACAGGTTGATCCCCATGGAAACATGCTTCTTAGCTCACTTGAAATACGAAATGATGTCAGCAGCTCAGACGTGTTCATGAGCCTCCATGACCCCCGAGCCACCACGTACACATACGACGGTGCCAACCCACAGTACAGAAGAGCCACTTCCAGCAGAGAGCTCTACAGTAGGAGTGCTCTGGACAGGCACAGGCTTCATAAAAAAGGACACTTACAAAGAAGGGCAGCCCAGATCAAAGTCAAAATCCCTGATTTGACTGACGTCAACTCGATAGACAAGTGGTCTAGAATGGTCTTTCCCATCACGTTTATTCTTTTCAATGTTGTTTACTGGCTGTATTATGTCCACTAACTTATGAGTAATGTGACTATAGACTAACATAACTAGACTTATTTCTTTTCCTTCTCGATTTTGTTAATCCTGAAGAACTGCAGTAACCATAATGTTACATGTCCAAGGTAAGATGCCCAGCTCTATTGAATACTTCTAGATTTAAGCTTTAAAAAAACAAACAAAAAAAAACCCCAACCCAAATCCAGCCTCTCTACATTCAGGTCAGAATAGTACAGGTCTGCTCTTAAAGAGCATTTTCAGCAAAAGTGCTATTCCTCAAATTTTACAAGAGTTTGTGCATCACCCATGACCTTTCTGTATCTACTTTTATCTTTTTTTAAGTGGAATAAAAATTAGTCCTACTGTATTTCTTACCATATATTGGCAGCCCACAGCAGCATGCTTCCAAACAAGACAGTAAAACAACTCAAAGCAGTAGTCATGTCAGTCTTTCAGCATTTAAAGTGTAAAGAAATTTGAAGAAATGACTGTTTGAAGGATTATAACTATTACATCACACATAATTTCAAAGCTAATAGTTATACTAGAAAGTATTTCCATAGTGTCTGTGAGAAGTATCAGTCATGAAGAAGTCAATTCTCATTTTTGGAGAGGCAGGGATATTCAAGAGAAAGAAAGGGCAGCAAAGACAAATCCCAAGGAGTTTCCAACTAAGGAATCGGCTGATTGGATCTAACTGGAATTTTGTTATTTCCACAAAGTAGCAAAGTTGAAACTGATGAGAACAACTGTGCCATCTGTGATTTTGTATTAAAAAGTAGAAAGCAAACATGTGTTCATTCCTGGAAGCAACTACTGAGAGATACCCCAGCCGAAGAGCGGCCCCTTTTCTTGACTCCCAGGTTTCCTGTGGCTGGGGATCGCAACACATTCCCCCAAAAGTTGGCAGATGTCTGGGAGCAGGTCTGAAGAGAGTTGTGCACACAGCTTCCTACAGATTTCCTTACTCCACTGAGGAAGAGAAGATACGGGTGAGTCTTACAGCACACTGATGATGTTGGGTGTGCTGCTTCTGAGGAGCTGCCTCTCACCACCCAGCTGCTTATTGCCTGACACAACCCCAGCCAAGGAGCCATGGGCAAAGTGCTAGCAAGCTGCATGCAACTGAGGAGCAAAAGGTCAGTCATCTCCTCTCTGTATCAAACCCATTTCTCTATTGCCATTTTTTTCCTAACAGTGTTTCTACTACGTTGCCTAACATAGCATTTTGTTGAAATTGAACAATTATCAGTTAAATTTTATTTTGTATTGAAAGTGTTTCATACTTTTAGGAGAGTCAACATATACAAGCCAACAGAGTCTATGTAGGTGCCAAGATGACTGTTATCCAAGCCAGCTGGTACAGAAAGGAACCGTAGTCAGCAATACCCACAGTTAGTAGGGAATACAAATGACCAACGTGGAAAACTTCTTCACCAGTTCCTCCTTGCCTGGCAATAAGGTCAACTGATGACCTTATCATCAGTTGACATCACAACTTTTTAATCAGAATATAATAATAAATGAAACATTCCTACATATTTGTCACATCCTGCAAGACCTGGACCTCCTAACAGATCTGGACCTGCTGCCCCTTCCCTCTGTGCAGCAGGCTTCTGCAGAAACAGTGTGGAATGATAAATCACCAAACAAGAAAGGGAGTAGATTTCATTTACTCATTACAAAAAACTATAAGGCTGCAAAATGGCATTTGACATTTCTGATCTAGAGGGGTCCTTGAGATTATCAGTTTTTCTGTGGGCTCCAAAGTACCAGTCTCATTCTAAGTTCCGTGGAGCACAAAGGTGGTCTCCTCAGCTGTCTTCTCTCTTCTACAACCTTTAACCTCCAGCCTATTAAAGAATTGCACAATTTTACCAGATTAATCAGCCACTGGGTACAACTTGAGATCATTCAGGACAAGTATTAATTCAGTCAAATGGCTCTTCTGAATAGGGTACCACTTGTATGCTTATCCCCATTCTGAAACAACTCCAAATAATTTTTCACCATTTGCACCATATTGGCAACCAAAATAAGAACCAACACACATCATCCCACATGTGACATTTTGATTCATTTTTTAGTCAAATTTAAACAATGTTTGGATCAAGAATATTTTAGTGGCAACTAACAATAATATTTTGGTATCATAAAATAAACAATACACAGAACATATGGAAGTCTTGAATGTTAAGCAAACTGAACTTTTCATAACTGCAAAAAACAGCCCCAGAAGGAAAACAATAGCTGGGCTGTACATGCAGTCCATTCCAAACACATGCCCCATTAAATGGTTTTGAATTCAGCAAACTGGCACGGGACTTCACAAAGAGAATAAGTCCGTGAGAGAATGAACTTGACAGCTTTGTAGTTATACACAGAAATAAATTCAAGGAAAGCAATACATTCTGCAAATTTTCAGTGTAAAATACTTTGTGAAAAACAACTGTGAAGGACCCATGGTTTTGCATTACCTGAGTTCCCACAGATATTCACAGACAGACCAGAGGTCAGTAATTTAACCCAGCTGTTCCAGTGGTGTGGAAGCATTACAACCCCTCCTTACAGCTACAGTGGACATTGAGGAAGAGCCAACATCCAACATGGCATTGAAACAAGAATTTAGGTTAGAAAAAAGGATCCTTTGCCTTCTATTACAAGAGCAAAGACCAGCTTTACTCGTCTTCAGCATTTTTTTCTTGCAGAATCCTAGCATCTACATAAACAGTTTCTAGTTCATGGATCATGCAGATAATGATGCACAGATGTTAGACACATGGGCTAAAAGCAGTTACATTGTACTATTCCAAGCAAAAAAAAAAACAAACAAACAAACAAAAAAACCATGGGTATGGAGCAGAGGAAGGGCCATTAACAAACCAAGAGCAGTGCAAATGCAAAACTTGTTCAGAATGGTATGTTCCAAAATAGCAGGGTCCACCCCTGTGCATCAGGAGCCCTTCAACACATGCCACTGATACAAACTCTAGCCCTGCTGCCAGTTTTTGAAGGGCACACACCAAGGCCTGGCTACACGGAGAGGTGGAAGCTACTGTCTTGAGTGAGGCAACAGCTACCAGCCCAGAAGGAAGCATGGCAGACTTGACAGACATGCTCCTGGCCACATGAGCTTGTTTTATATGTTTCCACTGTTCACCGCCTTTTCACATCTACCTGCACTCATTAAAGTGTATGTTGAAGCTGACACCAATATAATGGGTTTTGTGAAATCTCCAGCTTTTTGCATTAATTTGGCCTGGTGCAGTCCCCACAAACGCCTGTTACAACTGGAGACCTTGCTTGCTCCAGAACTACCTCATTCTCAGAGCAGAGACAGAATGAAACCACCTTCTGACAGATGGTCCAAAGCACAGAGCAGCAAGCACTCTTCTCCAGTCTGTTTGGCCCTTTTCCTTGCCATCTACTGGAGGCCACTTACATGTCTTACAAACAGTTCATTTCTCTGTAGAAATGTAAGGTCAGGATCCATGTTCCAAATGCAATTCCATAACAATCGTGTTTTGGCTGCTAGTTCTCAACTGTGTCTCAATTCGTGCTCATCCCCTTCTCCAGCCATTCACATGGCCCTTGTTATACCCCCTGCCAAAAACATCATTTTGATGGTTATATAATCCGACTTTCAATAAAGTCTAACACCCACAAAAAAGCAGCTCATTGTACATGTATTACTGTCACATCTTAACAGAAACTGTCTTTAAAAAAAAAAAAAAAATCACTGAAAAATAATCCTTCAGCCTTTCCTGTTCAGTGCTACAGTAAAGAACAGGACAAATACAGGATGATACTAAAGGTGAAACACAAGCCAAAACTGTTAAAGAGATTGCAGTCCTTTCATTGTAAGATATATTTTCCAGTCTTTGTTCTTACAACTCTTAATCCCCTTCTCCACTTTTTGATCTTTCTTGAATTGCTGACACTGAACTACATGCACATCTGACTAAATGTACCAGTTCCAAATAAAAAGGAAACAGACGTTTTATAGACACACATACATTAAAAAAAAAATTCTCTGACCAGTTTTAGTATTAAAAACATGTATCTAGTAGGCTGTGAAGCCTAGTAAAATCTTTTTTCGTAGAGGCCTTTCTACCACAGAGCTTGTCCTCTTCCTCTTTTCTAACCACTCCTAAGAAGTCCAATTTTTTGTACACATGTATCATTTTACACTTTGCTTATATGAAAACCTAGGGCACAACAAAATACAGTAGAAGAAACCCAAGACCCCAGATTTTGAAACTGTGAAGATGGTTAAGTCATCAACACTTCGCCTTTTTATATGTTTTTACATATACCAACATGCATATGCATACAGAGAAGTACACATTAGTATTTATGTAAGCATTACAGATAATTTGCTCTTTACATATGGAAAAATAGTTTAACAGATAGAAAAAAGCATAAAGATTCCTGGTGTATGCTTGTCTAGACAGCTTCTAACTTTTCTTACATACTGCTTTCAGAAAGATTTCAGACTACCATTTACCATTCTCTGCTGTGTTATGTGGGCTGGGAATAAATAGCCTTTTCACAGTCTTCATTAGTCTTTCTCTCCAGCACTACACCTCCTTTTGAAAACACCGACATATTTAAATGAAAAGCCATCAAGTAAGATACAAAACCCAAGCTCCCAAGCTAAAAACCCGAACTTTACTCTGACTAAAGCCCCAGTGCTGCTTCTGCAACTTCCGAGCACTGGAACAGGTTGTCAACACCCTTGGAGACACTCAAAAGCCATGTGGATATGGTCCTGTGCAGCCTGCTCTACGTGGCTTTGCTTGAGTAGGGGAGTTGGAGATGACCTCCAGAGGTCCCTGCCAACCTCAAACACTCTGTCATTCTAAGCTGCTTTTGTTTGTAAAGCTGATTTTTCACAGCATCTAAAACAGATTCTGAGTTTAGTGATTAATAAATCAAGAAAGAGCTGACTGCAATTACACACAAAGTCAAGTGTTTATTTACAAGTATAAATATATTAATGCTACAAGTACTCTGTCGTGTTCTTCATTATCCTGGCACCTTAGATAACATACTATGCAAGCAAGATGCCTTCATTTTACTAGGCACCTGTGCAGTCCCCGCCAAAGTTTAACCAAAAAAAATATGGCACACATCATTGTGATTATTTTTTTATAGTTCTCTAAATCTTTAGTAGTAAAAGCAACTGTACGTTGGATTTTTATATTTTTGGTCAAACAGATACAAGATTTTATTATTTTCATCAAAGGATTAATAGTTTATTTGGTCATAGTGGCCTTCTCACTTCAGTATAAACAACTTCTGGCTTTGTGGAGAACATTTGGGTTTTTTTGTTCAAGTCAATCATGGAGCCTTCGCCAGTAGATACCGTCAGTGATCTGAATTCCATCATTTCAGTTGCAAGACAACCTTCAAAAAGGAGAAGAAGAATGAGATGAAAGTTGGATGAGACCAAAACTTAAGCAGTCTAGGATAACCAGCTTTGGGCTTTCTGTTACAGCATAATATGCAACTGTATGAACATGTCTTTCCTCGGGAAAATACACTATCCCTCTGTCAGGTCTCTTTTACAATCTCACACAACTATCACTTCCAATAACATTTTTAGCACTTACTGCACACAAACCATTCCTCAGGTCCCTTTAATCAAAAAGCAGAATGGTAATTTCCAGGTCCAGTGAGATTCCTTCCACACAAAGTAGAACTGAGGGACCACTTCTAGAGTGAATTCCTCCTTATGCACACATAAAACTAAGTAAGAAGATGACAACATCTCACAGCTTCCATACATACCCTCAAGCAGAACAAAAGGAGTGTGGAGACTGCTGGAGTCTGTCCCAGAAGAATCCTTGCTTGCATAGTGTAGCGTTAATGACAAGCTACTATTTTTATTTAACTTTGGAGGAAAAATCCAGGGGAAAGCAAGCTGTTAAGGGCTCTCATTTCACAAGACCACCACCTGTATCTGAACTAATGCATTTTTCTCACTGGGAACTGCTTAGTTATTCAAAGGTCTCACAACCTCATTAAAGCAACTGGTAGACATAATCTTAGTGTCTTTTTTATTTCAAAATATTACCAGCTTTATTATAATTTAGTATTTAACTCTATAAGCTATAAATCTATTATTTTCAGTTGTTACATACTGATGAAGATTTTTTCTAAATGTTAGTCTACAGATTGCAGGTATAGCTTCATTACATTACATAAAACATCTAAAGAAACCCCTTACTTGCTAAATGTTATGAAGCAACTAGAAGCTGCTAACTTCTAAAACATGTTGATACAACACTTTCACATCTATCCTGCAAGATGTTAAGAGAATTAAGTCTCCCAGATAACAGACTTAATAGATATTTGAAGACTTTTTCAGATTAAAAAAAAAAAAAAACAACAACCTCACAACAAAACCCCCACTTTCCTTTTTAACAGAGTCAAAATTAATCCTGAAAGGTAACTGAACAAGGAGGGACTCCAGAGTTTGTAGTTATCACCAGGGTGCAATTCAGATGACACTTCTTCCCCTAACAATTTTTCCTTCAAATCCTCACTTCCCTGAGACTTTTCTATTAAGAAATCTGAGACACTCCAAATAAAGTTTCACTTGAAATTTTCTTCTTGGGTTACTGTCTTGGAATCTTTGTAACTTTCTTCCTGATTAACTATGCCATGGAAATTAAAGCACTCAATTGCAACCAGACAACTCTCCCATATGCATTCCCAGCCACTAACTGGGAACATCTGTGAAGCTGGAAGAACACAAGTTCTCTCCAATCTTTCGAAATCAGCTCTCATCTGACACTTTGTAATTTAATTTGCTTTTCCTCTTATTCTCACAAGATTTTTTAAATGGTGGTCTGAAGAGATTATTATGCTTATCAGGACTGTAGTTAATTTTTTAAAAAATTCTAGACTAAACTGTGCTAAAAGAAACAACCCTGAAGCCTATCCAAGATAGTCTGCCTTACGTAAAGCTTTCTGTAACTCCAGTCATTTTGAAAGTGAATGATTTACTTTGGGTTTTCAGCAAGATACCCAGAACAATTTCAGTTAAAAAAAATTCAGTAAATGGTAAGTCAGGAACAAAGGATGGTACCAGTAAAAGCTACCTTATTAGCAGCTTCCAGTGCATTTATGAGGTTCTGCAACTCTTCCTTATTCATCTCTATAGAAATTGGCTTAATTTCACCATTTTCTCTCACATCCAAATCAAGATTGAGAAGTGGCATTTGCAGCATGGAGATCTTATCGCTGGAGAGAGCAAGCTATGGAGATTGATGAAACAACAACAAAGCATAAGCTGGAGCCATTAAGTTTTTATTTTTAGTCTTCATAGCATCACATCTGCATTTTACATTAAATGTGTACTAACAGAACACACAACAACGTGACAAAACTAACTTCTCAAAAGTAATCTCTGCAATTTTTTCATTCAGCTTTCATTTCCCCCGTTGGAATTTTTGTTTGTTAATATCAACAACGTAACTGAAATACTAAAACCCCTCTTCATAGCACTACATTTGTTAAAACAATTTGTCAAAATTCCTGGGCTGCTACATTTTTGTGTTCTAGGTGAAAAGAAAGGACACATTTGATTATGGTTCTTTAAAAGTGAAGTATATGAATGCTCAAGTCACCATATTCAAATAGTTCTGGTAACCAACAAGTAAAAAGGGTCTTATAGAAGGGGCAGTTGGGAGAAAGATAGCACCTTTGCGCAGTGTTCAACACTCTGTAGAGCTGGTCAAACACTGTTTTTCAGATATCCTATTTGACAAACACTGATGAAGAAGATAAAATACCAATCCTGCTTTCTTTTTTGTTATTTTACTCACTCTAGTATAAAATATATTAAAATCAAAGATCTGCTGATAATACTGTAGGTCAGTATTGTACACACCTATCTTATTTATTTAGAGAGCAGAATGCAGTACAGCAGAAGAGAGACAATGTCCTTGGTAGGATTCAACTGTAATAAGAAAAAAAACCAAAACAACACAACCTGCTCAAGGAAAAAAAGTAATTTAAAAAAAAATTTAATACAATAGTTCAGACAAGTACCAGAAATTTGTTCTGTCACAAAATAGAAAGAAACTCAAAAATTCCTCCAAAAGAAAAAGTTAAAAGAAACGACAAGCAAAAAACCAAGAGTTTGTAAGTGTTTATAAGAGTTTATAACTTCACTTTATAAGTGAAGTTTATATTTTTGTCAGTACTAAATGCCAGAGATCAATCCCCAGTAACAGTTCATCTGGAGCATATTATGATGCCATATTTGCTCTTGCAAAACCCTGTCTACTGTAGGCATTGCTCTTTGATTTCCAAAGCTGTTTGCTACACAAATTATTTAACAGTCTTGTTGAAATGTAAAACTATTTAACAGCTCTACAAATCTGTTTAACAGCACCCATGACTAACTAAACAACATATACTGCTGTACTGTTTATCTTTTAAGTCTCTGATAGAGCTTAATTTAAAACAGCTGTGTCTTCATAACCCTAAAGTACCAACCAACTTTAGGCAACAGTTATCACTGACTTATTATCAAAATTAGTCTAAAGATAAATTATTTCAAGCTAATTATTAAATAATTTTTATTGCAGGAACCTAAAAATTTGAAAAAAGTCAGGGAGACATCCTGAATCAGTGTACTGCTCTTAATTTTAAGTAAATACCTCTTCTTCCTTTGAGTAAAAATACTGTCTATTCAGGCCTCAAAATCCTAACAGTATATGAAACTTTACAGTGTTCCTGAACACTCAGTCTCCTTTCAGGAAAGGGATTGGTATTGCAGCTTTAAAAGAAAGAAGGATTAAAAAAAAAAAAAAAAAGAATTTAACTTCCACAGTTTATACAAATTTCTGGCAAGTCTCTGATGCATTATCATGAATGTCCTTTTCTGAAACCCATAAAAAGTGAACCATGCTCCAGAACGAGAAGCCCTAAGGTGACTATATCAACAGTTACTTCTGGGTTCTAGAACACTTCCTTCAAACAACATTAAGGCAACACTCTCACCTTTAGCTGCCAATCAAAATCTTGCAGCTGGGCAGAAGAAATTGCATTTACTCTTTCCACTAGAGCATTCCTGATTTCTTCCTTTCTGCCTTTTAGACATTTTGTGATTGCTTCTTGATAGTTTGAATTTAACTCCTTTATCTGCTGAGCAGCCTACAAAAATAAAAATTGATTGCTTAAACTATGAATCATAGAAATAACATGTACCACCTGTAATAGCTGTGCTCTGTAGATATCCAAGCCTCTACACCCAGACAGCTGTGATACTAGATTCCATAGTCTCATCTTTCTTACACTGCCCTCATTGGCGGCTCTCTGTGTTTGACAGTTAAAGTCCACATTTACTAGAGCAATGTATAAAGAAAAAATAATTTTCTTGTCATTAAAAGAGACTAGAGAATTGAGGTTTTATTGGCCTTTTTAGATGCCACCCTAAAATAAAAATAAAAATCACACAAACACCACAGACTTACCTCTGAAGTTTCTGAACATCAGAGTGGAGACAAAAATACATTAGCTTAGCTGAAAGAGACATAGTGATGTACAGACTTTCCTATGCCTACAAAAGGATCTTTCTTTGACCTAGCTACTACCAGGTAGTCAAAATACAAGCAACTGGCAAAACATGAGAATTAAGATTTCTGATAACAGAACAAGTTCTTGCAAGGTTTACACATACTGGAATGCCCCGAATTTCAGTCCCTGTCCCACGTGGTCCTCCATTCACAGTCTAGCTTTTTTTTTTTAATTTATATACGGTCAATATTTTAAAATACTTCAGTGCAGTAGCAATGAACAAAAAAAGCCAAACAAGAGCATGAATTGGTTTTATTGCTAATGAACAGTAATGACAGGTTATGTATTTTAAGAAAATAGATTTAATTTGGTGGTATTTAAAATATCAATTTAAGGGACTCAAACAGTATTTTAACAAGTATTATCCAGTGCCCTTAAAAAAAAAAATCCGTGTCAATTTCACTTTTTCTTTTAAAAGTCTTTGCAGTGTATTTCTAAATGCTGCTCACCTACCTATTTAGGCTTAGTCTGCTACTGTTCAAATGCTACACTATAAAAATGAACTCCAAGACTAATCACTCCAGTATGATCTCTCAAAGTCAAGCCCAATCTGTGATGAGCCCTTACCTCTTCATCAGGTATGTTTTTGCCAACTGCAGTTTTGAAATACGTCATTGTTTCTTCTAAAACCTCCATCCACTCTGACAAGCTCCAAATACTGCCATAATCCTGGTACCGAGGATACGCACGGCCACATATGCCATCAATTATTTTATGAAGGAACTGAAACAATGTGATACATAACTTAAGAACAGGATTCTATCACAGCTAACCTACACCAGATGTAAAACTGATCAGGCAATCCAGTTATCACCCTCCCTTCCTTAGGCACTGACTCAATGCCCCCTCTGAGTGCACCATTCTGAAAAGTCAGAAAGATGCAGTCTCTGAATATGAACCGTCCTCCCCTCTCCCCCAAAGTCAACTGACAAGCTTTGGCCACTGGAATTAAGTGACTCAGATTCACCTTGGACTTACATTTGGACTTAAAAGTTTTGTGCATGACGGTAACACACTGCCGGGGAGCAGAGCTGCCACACCGCAGAGCACCTCACTCGCCTCTGCGCTGGGACTGTCCACCTGCCTGGGGATCTCTCTAGCCTCCCCAACCGCTGCCCTCTAGCACTGAGGCCCTTCTGCATGCCCGGCTTCTTGGCCTGGTGCAGTAACTTCAATTCGTGCACCGCAGCGAGGCAAAGCCAGCCAGTCCACTGCTTCAACTGGGAACAGAGCCTCTCTGGGCGCGCACACGCCATGCCCCGCGGCGGTGGAACGCTTGCGCTGGAATGAGCTCAAGGGCGTTTCCAACGATCTAACAGCAGAGCGGGAGCAGGAACCCCCGCTGGGTGCACCCCCAGCATCTTCCGAGCCCGCACTCCTCGGCGAGGGGAGCAGCCCGGCGGAGAACGGGCCCGGTTCCCCTCACAGATGCCGGAGAGCAGCACCTCGGCCTCCCCGCGGCGCACACCGCCCTCCCCAGCCCCGAGGGCCGCTACCAGACAGCACCCGACGGGGACTGGGACCGGGGGCCACGCGCCGGCTCCCGCCGCGCCACCACCCTCCCGAGTTCGCTTCACGGCGCCAGCGGCCCGGAAGCCCCGACTTAACGGAAAACAGCCGGCGCTGTCGGGCGGGGATGAAGGTGGGCTGCTGACCGGCACGGCGGCCACGGCCCCACCTGCCTCAGAGGCGCCGGAACCCCGCTGCCGCCCGCCCGGGGACGCGCGGAGCCCACCTCGAGGGCGCGTCCCGGCGGAAGCTTCTCCAGCAGCCGCACCATTTCCCGGGCTGCGCACGTGACCGCGAGGACGCGCTTCCCCCTCCCCTCCGGCGGCGGTGCGCACGCTCACGCGCACAGGCCCGTCCCCTCCCCCCGGTCTAGACCGTGGGTTCGAACCCCGGATCCGGCGTGGTGGGGATCGCGCAGCACGTTTGGAGGGGAAACAGGTATGCGGCCTTGTAGGAACAGTGTGGCATGTGGGAGTTTTGGAGAAGAAACAGATGGTGAAGAACTAATTTCATGTTTTGCTGACTGTAAACTTTCGGATCCACCCAATTTCTCTCAAGGTTTGCTCCTGCTAGTAGATCAGATTTTTGATAAAGGCTTCTGGAAAATACATTCAATTTTATTATGGAGAATTTACTTGAAGTTGCTCGTAAATTCAGGAATAGCTGAAATTGTAAATTATAATTATTTTATATAGCTTGTATATAACTTTCTTTATTCCCCTAGAACTTGCTTTGTTAGGTAACTGGAAACCTACCCAGTTTCTTCTGACTGTACGGTGTTCACACTACAAGAGAGAGCAGCAGGGGGAGCTGCTGCCCCAAACAAACCAGACCCAGAAACAACAGGAGAAATCTGAAGGCGATCCAGACTTGGAAAGAAATAAATTAGAGGGAATAAGGAGAAAGGTAGTGAGTGTCCCACTCAGTTGAAAGGGATCAAACAAGTGACAAATGCAAGAGAGCAAAGATGTAACTACATGTTTCAGAGCCCGGGTACAAGTACAAAGTAGTGGGGCATACAAAGCTGGTCTTTGGCAGTTCAGAGTTTGGTTGGACTTGCATTATTTGGATCCGCCATAGGGTTTTAGGCCTTAAAGATACCTGCTTTTCATGCTTCTGCACCACAGCAACAACAACCCACCCCTCTGAAGGTAAGCTGTCAACCCCAAAATCAGAGAGAGGGAGGGAAACCTGTGGAACAGTAAGTAGGTAGGCAAGAGACTCCAGGACAGCAAGAAAAGAAGCAGCTTTATGAAAGAAATGTGGAGTGACCTTTGCATTATATTATCCACACTGCTGCTGACTTTAGAGGGGTTTGTTTGTTTTTACAGATAACCCACAAGCTAAACTGAAGTAATTAAACCTATTTTTAAATGAATCCTTCTGTTGCCCTTGGTTTTGGAAGAATGGCAATACTTAAAAATTGGGAAATAATTTAATAATCAGAGATTCTTAGTATTGTAGTAGCATAAAGGTGTTTTACATTGCTCGAAGTATAGCCAGTTGGCAAGAGCATCTGAGCACCAGTATAACTGTCTCACAAGGAACTATTAAATTGGTATGTCAATATAAATAAATAGATAACTGTGTATTTTACCAATACAGAGTGGGCAGTAAATGGGTGGTTTTAAATGCAGAGGAAACATGAAGTTGCAGTTCAGATTATGCTGAGCTAAGGTTGCCATGGAAAAGGGAGGTCCCGCTGGTCCCCTACCCCCTGTTGCCAGCTCTGTTCCCTCTCCCCATCTCTCATGCTAGCATTAGGGTGACTGGGGGCTGCAGGATGAAACTGCAACTGATACGCCTGAAAACTGTTATTTTTTCACTGATTTTCTGTGGGTTAAAATTCAGCCAGGTTGTAACAGAGCACCACTTCTGACGGAAGAGACCTTTGTGGTTGGGATGGAGTGAGAAGACAAAACTACCCCTTCTGGCAGCCCACACTTGGTCAGATTAAATTGGTCCTGAAACTACAGCTTGACACACAAATATCAATCAGTGAACCACATCAATTATTAAACCAGGAATCTTGAAAGCTTTTGTAGAAGCTTACATATAAACATGCTCATAGTGATATGCTACAGCTGAAGGTGATTGAAAATAAAGTATCTCTGTTTAATTTTTACACTCTGACTAGCCAGTGAAGTTCATAGTAAGTAAGGCTGGAGGAAAAACGTGACACTGACATGTAGAACATACTTTATCAGCTATTTGCTCTTCATCATCTGTAATCATAATTCCTCCTGAATAAGAAATCAGTTTCTTAAAAAACTTTACAAGTAAAATTTAAGCACATAAAACCATTACAAGTTTTGGTTCTCTCCCCCTCTCCCTGTTCTGCAAATATAATACTCATGTATTTACTCTATGAGACATGAAGAGTACAGTATGTCATACATAGTGGATACAGTCTATGTGCATAGTTTTACACTTGTCTCTGTCTTCTCTACCTTTTTCTAATAAAGAGATGTAACAAGAGGGACTTCCTTAAATGTTCTTGATTTCAGTTCTCACTCTGAAATTTCAAAATCCTCTTGTTGGTTTCGGTAGCAGTTCTTTCCTTCCAACAGATTGAACTGAACATCTAGCAATAGCTGTGAGGGACATTCTCATGGTTCAGCATCACCTTAGAGACACACAATGTATATACCGAACTCTGTACTGCCTTTCACAGACAAGGACATACTAAAGACATTTGAAAGAGCTCTGCTACACTGCAAGAATTTCAGAGAGGAACTGCTATTGCCAGAGACTCTCCAAGCCTACTTTGAAGTACCAGATGGGAAAAATCTGACTCAAAGAGGTGAATATAATGGGGTTTTTTAAAATATCTGTACTGTATTCATCTCAACATCTGCCTGGCTGAGGTAGTGGAAGGGTCGGGAGCTCTGCAGGACAGAGGCAGGGGAATAGCTTAGACCAGAAGACTGACCTCCTGTATAGGCAGGCCAAGGAGCCTGTAGATGGCTTGAGCCACATACCCACTAAAGTATTGAACAGCTCATTACTCAAGACAAACTGGAGTCAGTAACTGGGACTGTATGCTCATGAGCATCACTGGTCACCATCTTCTGTCCACAGCTGAGCAGGCACAGACTTATTCTGCCTTTCCTCTCCTGTCCCCAGGACACGCTTCTTTGCATAAGCTTGTTTGACAGGAGAGGGAGGAGCCCTTGTCTCACATCCTACAGGGGAGTCTGTATGAATAATCTCCTAGCTCTCCTTTGCTACAATTCAGGCTCATTATTTCTTATCCTGTGCTCAGGGAACATGCAGAGTTTATTTTCATCTACTCCATTGCTACCATTTTATAAGGAAAAAACTAGTGTTACCGTTTGTATTCTTCTACATCCTTTTTTTCATGCTTAAGAGTTCTAAGTGAACTGAATACCAGGTATGCGTCAGGACTGGAACTTTACTCACTATGTGGAGGTCTAATGATTGTAATGGCTGGAATGCAAAAAGACAACAACAACAGAAAATTAATAATCCCTTTTAGGGCAGATCCAGTAAAACATAAGCCAAATATTTGTCCCCTTCTCTAAGTTTAACCTTAAGATTTTAATATTAATAATGAATGGTAAGAGTGTGTCGGTGCTTTTCAAAATTCTTTGGACATTATAAAAGATAAAAGAAAATGCCCTGTGGGTAGATTATGGTGACTCTTAGCCCTATTAGTAAACAGCAATTAGGAGACACTGAAATATGCTGCATAACAAGTTGCACCAACATGTCATAATAGCAGTGGGGAGAAAGTATTCCTAAAATAATAAACACACTACTAGGACATCTCCCCTCATCCACACAAGGAATTTATGGACTGTATTTATTACATGAGTAATAAATGTCATTACATGAGTAATAAACTCTCTGAGTTGAGAGCTGCTATGATAGCTACTATAGATTTTATCACATATTATTTTAAGATAATGAAAACAGCTGATGGTCAAATAGTTATGCTGGCAAAACTGGTTTTGCTGACAGAGGTTGTTTCAACTAAGGGCATACAAAGAAAAGGTGATTTTAACAAATTAAGAAAAAGCACAGTTTGTACGATCCATGTTAAGAGTGCTTTTGCCACTACAGCACAGCAGCGATCTTTTACCACTAAATGCCTACCAGGGTAAATACAGCCAACTTGCTCCCAAGGCAGCCCGTGTCTTTCTCAGTCTTGCCCATGTCCAGTTTGGCCGCATGTTGTGCTGGCCAGAATGCCTGGACTTCTTTGAGGTCTCTAAATAAATATATAAGGGACAGCTTTTCACACCCACCTCCTACTTCTGCCCTTTTTTCCATGGGAAATAGCAACTGAATAGACTTCACCAAAGACGTTGCTAGACTCGTATTAACAAATCCTGTCTATCCATGCCTGTATCCAAGTTCAGGAAAGTAGAGTCAGTTAGTACACTTTACTAATATAACTTTCCTTGAAGGATATTTAACATCTGTTCCCATTTTTTTTATTTTCTGAGACAGACTTTGTACAGCATCAGAATAAAGAAAAAATTACAACTCTGCTACTATATTACTTCCTACCCACTTCATCTTCATGCTTCTGGGTTTCCTCACCTGCAGAACTAAGGCAGTAATATCTGACTGTTCCTACATGTGGTGTAGGAATCCACTAAGTCTGTGGCTTTACGCCATCTTCTTTTTTAACTCTAAATAATATCTGATAAGAACCAGCAGTTCTTCTGTATTTTGGGAAAAGTATGACTGTGGCAGCAAGCCAGCTGTGTGTCCAGAATGATAGAAATTCTTTTATCTTGGGAAACATATGGCAATATGATATCAAACACAGCAAATGTAGTGCTCATGAGGAATACAAAGAAACATATTGCAGAAGAGAGGAAGGCCAGAAAAACATCATTTGAAAGGGGCATCTTCCCACAAAGCTAACTAAATATTCATGTATTAATTTGAAAAGTAGATTTTGGGAAGCAGTTGTAGGAGTCCCGGACAACTTCTTTACAGCTACCAGCTTTTCAAACCTTGCTAACTGTTGCACTGTTGCTGCAGTTGTATAACCTTTATGACCTCCATGACTCCTCAGACAAATTGTTCTTTGAATCATATTACTGCAATTCCCCTTTTTCTTCAGCATCAGAGTGTCTCAAATTAAAAAGATACAAAAATAAGTGAGGAACACTGCGTACTTCTTTGCAATGGCAAACGATTTTCTCATGGCTTAGTTGCCGATAAGTAAGAGTCATGCCAATGAAACCATCGTCTCTCAGTTTGCTTATGTATAATCTCTCTTTCTTGGTACAAACAAATGTTCTAATGTATTCATCTTGGATCTGTGATGTACTGGGCCACCCAGCTGGATCAGAAAAATGCATGTGGCAACATTTCTTCCAAGTTAGCTAAAGCAGTATTTGTGCTTTGTCTTGTTCTATACTTTATCTTAGTCTATAATTCATCTTAGTTTACACTGGTCTAGAAGGTGGGATGATCACATATAAAGTCTCCTGGGATGAAGTTTCACCTTCAAAAATGTTTAAATACATGTGAAACATAAAAATAAGTTTTTATCAGTCTGGTGTCTTGTAAACACTTTTGATCTGATACTAGGTTTCCTAAAATTAGATTATCCATTTTATGAATAAACAGCCTTGGATTTTCCCTTGTGGAAAATACCTGAGAGAATCAAAGGACCAAGTGGTATCTTCATATCCATCTGCTGGATTATTTTTATTTGTTCAAGAAATGGACATAGTAGTTGTGACAGAAGTAACTATGTTAAAATAGTGAAAAAAAAAATTGTTTAGCAAATTGGAGTCATCTGTTCAACAGAAATTCTGAGTTAGAGAAACAGAAAATAAAAGAAAAAAAAGTTTGAGAAAAAATCAAAACCCAGACAATAACTTTCTACAAGCAAAGAGAGGAAAAAGTGGTATTTACTAAATAGCTCATTTAATATCACTGACTCAGATAATTTATTAGCAGATAGAGTGGTTTGATGAAAAGAAGATGCAGAATTAAGGTTATTTTGTGGACCAGAAAAATCAATGAGCCAAATACAATGAAAAGGAAGGCACATAAGTACACATCAAAAGTGAATATCAAAAGTGTTCTGATGCACAATGAAATTGTAGCGATGTAAACAAGCTAATAACAAGTTTACAGCTTGGATAAGGTAAGGCTGAAGATTAGCCATGGGAAATTGCCACACCACAGTAAACAGAAAAAGAAGGAATGAAGCAATTTATCCAAGTGCATCAAAGCTGTGGGTGTGTAATTCCCCTTAGCTAGTACTGCTTTCCAACCATTCACACTTTCCCATCAGCCCAGAATTAGCAGCATTAGATGGTGTTCCTTTTCTTTATAGTTTCATGTCTTCTTATTCAATGGGTTCATGTTAGTTCAGCAGGGTAGTGAACCTGGATTGTTAAAAGCTGGAGTGTCACTGTAGATTACCAGTTCAGCTTCCCTATTCTATATCTTAAAAGATTTTTTCAGATTCCTTACTAAATGCCAGCTGATAGTTACTCTCTGCATCTCCCGTCATCTTAGTGACTTTCAGGATGGAAGTTCCTAATACATGATAGCCAAACCACAGTGAGTAGTATATCAGTAAATGCTACATCAATAATAGTAACTGCTACTGACTGCTAATAACTGCCCTCCAGATCTGGGATATAATGCAAGCTTCCTGATCCCTGTCATTCTGCAATTGGCTAAACATAATGGTATAAACCACAGGCAGAGCATCAGGATCGCATGAGTGAATACTACAGTCAGTTACTCCCTTAGAACTTGTCTACACAAGCTACGTCATGGCAATTTATCCAACATTAACTAAGGTCTGAATGGATTTGTTAAACTGCATTACACCTTTGGACACTTTTATCAGAATTTAGTTAGCCTTCATTTGGTTTAATACAATTAATTCTTATCTGGTTTACTTTAGCAAAACAAAGGTAGACGGATAAACACCAGGAACAAAAAGAACTATTTAAACCATTAAAATAGTAGTCACTGGTAGTGTAAGAGTAAATGGGTATGAGATTGAGTTTAGAAGCTAGAAGATAATTCTTAACCCTCACAGCAACCCAATACTCTGGAACAGTTTTCTAGTATAATAATGTGAGCAAAACACCTCATCACTTTTAAGGTAAAGCTTAGTCAGTTTTTATGAACCAGATTACATCGCATGCTTGCAATAACAAGGGAATAGATTCAATGACCCAGAAGGTCTCTTTCAGGAAGATTCCCATGATAATATTTACATACCCACTCTACCTCTGAAGATTTGCAAAATGTACATAATATACACAGAATATATCTTGCACTGTAAAAATATAAAACCAAATGTTAGATCTTTCAAACTGGGCATGTAGTTTCAGCATCAATAGCAAACACTTTGATGTTGTGGTGTTTATTCTCCCTTGTTTCAATTTTTTATGTGTAACATGGAAGTAGTAATACCTTTTTGTCTCACAGGGACCTGTGAAGAAAAATTCATGAATATTTATAAAATGCTCACTCCAGTGATGAACACAATCTCCTCATGACATAAATAAACCCATACAGATTTAGATGGTGTACGGTAAATAAAGGTTATAGCCATACACAGACTAGAACAGATGAAGAGCTGTCTCAATCACTGCGCATCCGTCATCCTGAGTCAGCCTGGGGTCCTGTCAGGAAGTACAACTGAAGGTCTTGTAGTAAGAGACTACCTTAGTGCATATGCACAACAGACAGCTTTAATTTGCACTAGCAAAATATTGGGTTTACACATATAACATTGCATAGGACTCTAAATACATAATTTAGCCAATGATCTTGTAAACAATAATTCATTATAATTTAAAATTTAGCATTTTGGGTGAAATCTCTGCTACAGTTAAATTATTTGAGTTTACTGCAGAGCTAAGGAGAAAAAAGGTGATCAAGTTACTGGGTGATAATCAAGTCCCTTTCTGACTATAAATTATGATCAGTATGCTCCCACATCTTCAAAGATATTTAAAGCAGAGTGTATATCGCAGTATGTCACTATTTATACTGTAAAGACACACCAGATCTCTCAGGTGCATCCAACTGATCTGATATGAATGCACCTTGTACTTGCTAAGCTGGTCCAGAAGCATCCACACTGCAGTCATGATAACCAGCTCTGTCTACAACCCCAAATCCCCACTGGTACTATTTATGTGGATTTGGCACTGGAATGTCTGGAGAATCATACCCAGGTTCTTAGCATTTCATTAACTTGAGGTGCTCTGGGAAATGCCTGATGGCACGCTATGACAAATTTCTGTCTTCCTTCCAGGTCTTTGTGGGAAAGTTTTCAGTCTGCCAACATGTTTAGTTGACAGTTCCCATAATGTAAGTTCCTCTCTTTCATGTGTCCCAACCAGTGCTAATATGTGCACAGCTGGACAAGCTGTTCATGCTTGTACTTGCAGAGTTATTGCAGCCATGAACAGATACAAGCTTTGAAGAACATCGAAGACCAGAGAGCTCTCCAGCTGTGCTGGAGTCACCAATGGCTCTTATGTGCCTATAGCTTTCTTTTTTTCATGTGGTGGAGCAGGAGTTAATACGAAAGACACCTGCAGACCTCTCTGGAAAAAAAAAAAAGGGATATATCTGTGTGGATGACATTCAGTGTTATTACCTCCACACAGAAAAGCTATCAGTGAGATTTCTGAATTAAGCATTATATCTGGTGACTATCTTCTTTGTAGTTACTCTTGCATAGGGTACTTGAGAGACAACAGTTTAATTAGACTTTAGAGTTGCTAGACTGTTGCTTTGCATGCTTGGGATCAAGACCATTTGTGCTACTGGACAGTACTAAAAAAGGATAAAAGTGAAAACATGTATGCATAATAGCCAAGTCAGGCACAAGCAAAGTCTCCCACCCACCCAATCAGGCCTGCCTCTCTGAACAGCTCATACTCTGCCTCAGCACATCTAATTAAATGGCACAGAGTGCTGCAATTAGGCAGCTGTGCTACTTCTGGCAGCCAGGATAGCTCATTTATGATTTGATCACATATTCTTGAAGCACAATGATGTGCAGGCCTAATCAAGACAATCATCATTGCTGAGCAAACAAGGGAAACAAAATTATGCCTATTGTAGATGTAAGCTTACAGAATGGACTGATATGCATGAAAAAATATGAATGGGATATGTGGGACTCTGCATATAAATTATTTACATTTCTGACGTGGCTACAGAAGAGGTGGCTATTTTGTTAAAAGCTTAGTGATGTTTTCTTCTTTCTCAAACATCTACACTAACCTGAAAGTTCCAATAAATCAATATGTTAACCAATTAAACAACATTAACTCTCTTCTGTTAAGAAGAAGAGAGTAACTCTCTTCTGGCTGGCCTGCTACCACCTTGTGTCTCGCAGCAGCTCACTATGCACCACCCACAGCTGCATCTTCTTTCCTAGAGCATCTGAGCCAGCAAATGTGGTGGATCCTGCAAGGAAACAGAAGAACTCCATATCTTTTCCTGCCCAGAAGAATAAAGCCGCATAATTTCAAGGTGGCATCTATGGACCTCCTTCATGTAGATCTATTTTTATTCCATCTGACATACCAGGAAGTTTTGAAAATCCTGCTAGCCATATGGACACTTCAATGAACAGACCATCAGCTGCTGTTCATGGAAACATAACCAAAAGTGGTTTTAGTGTGTGGTCAGGGGTGTGAGGCATGCTAAAATGCAGGACAACAGAGGAAAACAATGCCATGCACATGGGAAGGAGAGCACAACCAACTAGCACTGCTCAGCACAGCCCTCCTGGCTCTCCATTAGGAATCATTGTTGATATTGGACAAGTACTGGCAAGTCCAGTCCATTTCAATACGGACCAAGGGGTCTGCAGATAACTTTTCCTGTTTGTTGGGTTTTTTTTCTTCCTTCTTCAGCAGATGTTCTTGGAGTAGGAATCCTCGTGCTTTTGTCTAAAATGCCGTGTGATTTAATTGTAAAGGGCAGCCTTCAAGAGTGCTCTGGAAGGCAGTAAGAGCAAAAGGGACAGTGAGGCGCTTCGAAAGGGCTGTTGATGAAAAAACTCACTAAGGTTCCTGATCACAGTGATTTGTTTAAGATAATTTGGGCAGTTTCTCAATAGCCAGAGGCTTAATTCCTAGAAAACAAGAATGTTTGCTAACCTTGATTAGCCCAGTGGCTAGAAAACTTTCTGTTTAGACAGGCAGAGCTGCCTTCAGTACCCGACTGTCCTGGCAAAAGATCAAAGAACATCAGTTTCCCTGACAAGCTGTCAAGGGCGTTAGGTTCTGTCACAGACACATTCCTGCCACAGCCTCCACCTGCCGAGGCCTCAAGATTAAAAAAAACCCTTTAAACGGTAATTAAACTTTAGATAGGCAAGCACTGCTGTCAGCGGAGATTGTAAAAGCAGCTCCGTTCGTTTTTCACTTTGAAAACTCAGCTCCTGAGCACGGCCAGAGGAAAGCGGTTGCCGCGACCGCCCAGCCCTGTGCCTTCACGCAGCCTGTCGCGCTGGCTGGGGACTGGGTTTGGCCCAGCTGGAGGAAAGGGCTTGCTTGGCAGCACTTCACCTCGCCTCCCGAAGTGGCAACCAAAGGCCAGGCCCTCACGGCAACGACCAAAGCTTCCTTGTCCTCATCGGGGTCCGTGGGGTGTGCGGCGGGACCGCTTTTGGAGGGGCGCCTCCGCCGCAGCCCGGCCCGGCGAGTTCTGCCTCAGTCACTCCCCGGGGGAGAGCGACCAGAGTGCGGAAGAGGCGAGAAGAAAAGGGCGGCAAAACGCCGGTACGGGCAGGCTGAAGTGCGGAGGGCGGACAACGGCGAAGGGCTTTGGGGGAGGGATGCGGAGGCGGGCCGGGGCGGTGGAGAGGCGCGGCGCAGCCGCGGGGGCCGGGCAGCACCGGCGGGGCGGCCGTGGAGACGGAGCGAGAGCGAGGGTCGCCGCCATGACAGCGGGGTGTGCGCGGAGCCACGGGTAAGCCCGCCGGGCTGGGCGAACGGGTGGGAATGGATGCGCGGCTGGTGGGGTGGGAGGACGCCGGTGCTGGGCTTCCGGGCCGAGACAGGAACGAGAGGGAAACGTGGAAGCAGCGGCCGTGGGAGGAACCCGCACTAATTCGCGAGGAGGCGGTGGGGGAGCCACCCGCCTCGCCGTACGGCTCAACCGAGTCGTCAGGAAAACGGTGTTGCCTACGGCTGCCGAACCAGTACGAGGGTCGCGCCCGTGAGCCTTCGGTCCTCGCAGCTGGCGTCGGCTCCGCGGGCAGCCGCCGGCAGCCAGATGCCCCCCGCCGCCTAGGACAGAGGCGCGGCGAGGTGAGGCTGCCGCCCTGCCGGGGCCGCCGCCCTCCAGGCCCTGCGCGAGGTGCCTCAGCGCTGCCGGCGGCCCGGGAAGTTTTCCCGGGCAGGTGCATGAGGGGAGCCTGGAGCGGTCGGTTCTCGGCCTGAAAAGGCAACAGTCCTGTCCATTGACACCTCCCAGTCGGGTTCGGATGTGGAGGGGGGTCCCGTCTTCGTGTCTGCGGGTGACATTTCGAAGGCGTGAGGGGGTCCGGCGAGTGCTGCGGAGGTCGAGCCGGCGGCCGCTGGAGCTCCGTGGTACCACCACCCAGGAGGGCAGTGGAAAAGGGTGGTTTGTGCTGTTATGCTTTTAAATGTCCCCTGGGCCGTGAGGCCACCCTGCCAACGTTAAGTCTCATCAGCTGAGGTGCTCTGGAAGCAGACCAAAAAGAAGACGTAATTAAGACCTTGACTCCAGAAACAAAAGCCTTTAATAGTTCATGGCGGTGATTGAGGGAAAGGGTGTAAGCTTTTATGTACTTTAAACATTTAAGACAAAGAAATAGACTTAGGCCTGTACAAATCACAGAGGGGTCCATATTGCACACAATCAGTTACAGGATTAGGCCACAGTAATAATTATTTGTCTTAGTAATGAAAAACATGTTAACAAAGATGGAAAAAAAAAATAAAAACCACCAAAGTTCCTAAAAGGAAATTGTTGTTCTGTCAGATGTACAGCTACTGAAGAAAAATGTTCTTTTCATATCAACATGTCTGTTATTTTCATACTACAGTAATAAAGGGTATTCAGGTCTCACAGTGACCATGGAATTGACAAACCTCTTACTCAAAAGAGGTATCATCAGCATGGGGCAGCAGCAGTGTTATTGTCCCTATTGCTGCAGAGAGACATTAAGTTGTTTCGCCAAGATCAGAGTGGAATTTAGTTCTCCTAATTCCTTTCCATGCCCCAAAAGCTGGTCAGAAGCCATTGTTTTAGACTAAATCTTTACAGTTTGTCTGTGGGCAGTTAATGTTTATAAGAGCAAAAGCTAGTACTGACAGACAAGGATCATATTCTGTTGCTAGTTACCGCTGCTGTGGATGGCCTGGATTTCAAAGGCAGTAGCCACAGCTGATATGTATTTCTAATGAAAACTGGACCAAAATCGGTACTGAGTGCCCTACGTAAGTACTCAAAAGACCCTCACTCTAATTTGGCATTCCTGTCCCATCCCCCTGTGCCAACATGAGTATTTTCACAGCTGTAAACTGTATCGGAAAATCCAATAATGTTGTTGTCTTTGAGTTATTAAAGAGTCTTGCAGATCAGTGAGTTGAACGAGGTTCACTAAGTATCAGATTGATTATGAAGGAGGGGACAAAAACAAGAGCAACTCCTTTCAGTGTTTAAATCAGTTCAGCTACTCAGGGCACTGCTTCTTTGAGGTTACTAAGGTCAGAATTTGAGCATTCTTAACCCCCTGCATTTTTTTTTCTAGTCTCCTGTTATCTTTAGGTTTAATTTTTAATAATAAAACTTATAAAGTACATATTTGTAGTTGAGCCCTGAATTGCTGTAGGACATTTCTCTCTTTCAGGCCTGAAATATCCTTTTAGGAGGCATGTTTTGTAGTCTTGCAGAAACTCTGTAGTGGTTAAAGGGGATTCACGGGTTATTCCTGTCAAAATATCCCCAAGCAGTAGACAGGTTTTACTGCTCCATGGCAAAGATCTGGTTGTATTCCTGAGGTTATGAAAGAGTCAGTTTTATCGAAAATTCACTACAGTGTTAGATAATTATGTTTCCTGCTGTCTTGAATTCTGTTGGACAGTGTTGAGGCTGATGACCACCTGCATCACACCTGATTGTTGTTTCTGTAATGACTTTTAAAAGCCCTGTCTTGTCAGTATAAAGTCAGAAACCATCAATATGTACTGATATGCTGTTTAAAATTGATATTAATATTGGCTGAATTTCTGCTGTCACATTAAATAAATGAAAAGACATTTATGTGTTCCAAGTACGGGGATGACGCAAAATTCCTGTCTTGGACAGGAATCAGTGTCATGAAATAGTAAGTGATATCTGCAAGATCTGGGCCCAATTTTAGACCTGAATATAATAAACAATACTGGAAGAGAAATAAAAAGACAATGGGTGTGGAGATGAGTAAGAAAGGCAAGGACAAGCAGCAATACTAAAATAAGTAGAAGTGGCACAAAGGATTTAATGGGGCTGAAATGAAAACTAGACACCTGTGTAGAGTCAGAGCCTCAAAACTGCCTCTCCAAAGGGATCTCCAGCTGAAACTTTTAAAATGCCAATGAAACAACATGATACACAGCTTATGTTCTAGGACAGCACTGTCACTTGCAGCTGGACTGCATGTAAGGAAGATGCTTTACTGGTAGAAAGTAGGAGCTGTGCTTATGCACAGCAGTTGTTGCTGAACCTACAACACTAATACACTCGATCAGCACAGCAGCATTGACAATTAAGGTGCTGTCACCTGTAGCATTATCTTCCATTTGAAATATGCAGGTATCTCACATCTGTTGTAGCTAATGTTTCAGCTTCTTAGAAATCAGAAGGCTGTATGTAAATTTTTCATGTTTAAGGTACACTTTTGGTAGGTATGGTTGTAGTATGCTTAAGGTAGCTTTAATCTGTTGGGCTAGAAAACAGTGAAGCTGCACTACTACAGGCCTTGACATGAGCCGTCTGAGTCTGCACAGTACTTGAAATCTGTGCTTTGTGGCTTAAGTGCTGTTAGTTATCTAAATATTAAGTACCTCGGGTTATGCCTGCACACGTAGCGTCCACATTTCTGCCTTTCAGTGTTGGCAGAGAAGTCTGTTTAAAACCATAAGGTCTTGAGGATAAAATAAAATCAAATCTAGTCCATTCATTTAAACTGGGCTATGGAGGACTTTTTTTGATTTAGAGTTGTACTTTTTCTGTAACCATATGTATGACCTCCTTTCCTGGATCCTTTGAAGAACCCTAGAGCATTAATCCTGAAAGCCTCTCTGGATGCCTTAGGAGTTTCTGGAACTCTTGAAGAGCTGATAATGCTGTCTAAGACCAGAGCTTCTGGTCTTAGAAAACCAGAAGAATAGGACTATTCAGAGACCTAACCTAGGATTTTGGAAACTCAAGTACAGTTTCTTGCTCTAACAGGTACTTTCATGTAAATTTCAGTGAGTCACTTAGACATTGTCTACACAACAGCGTTTTTGCCCTTAACAGAAATTAGCATAGTTAAAAACCAGTAATACTTCCAGTATGTATCAATTTCCTTTAAAACTGTTTACACTGACTACAAAAAAAATCACATGCTTTTGCATCATAGGAACACTAGTATAAATTTTTTAACATGGTCCCCACCTTAAGTCTTACTGTAAAATTAATGTGAATTTCATGCATATCAAAGCATCTGTAGTGATTTAATGCTGCATGACCATAAGCTAAAGATATACTTGTGAGAAAAGATGGTCATAAAAGAGTAAGACTTAACCTGGGAGGTTTTGGTTTATAGTTTTGAGATACTGATGTAGCACATGGGAACAGAGCATAAAGCAGAACTTTCTGATGAATGGGTGGAAGAGGGTGGAAAACGTTTGCACAAATCATAGCTCTTCAGCAGTCTTCAGTTTTATTTTGAAACTGCTTACCTGTAGCAGAAATACATGATTCATCTGAGTTTTAAACCTGATTGGCATCCTAAATAACTTTACCCTAGGTGAAGGAGATTTTCCTCTTTTATGTGCTGCTCCCATGCTGTAACACATTAATCAGCACGACTGCATGTATGGTTTACTATTAAATTACCTTGCAATTGACTTTGTGTCAGGGCCTTGGCACTTCCAGGGTTTGAATGCATCCTGCTGATTGTTCTTTAGCTGTGAAGAGCTGTGGATGGCTGACTTAATGTACTCACAACCAAGAAATTTCCTTTCCAAGATAAGGCATTTCAAGGCTTGCAGGTTTTTGGTGTGGCTCATGCTAAATCAGACTTTGTAGGTAGGTGTGCATGGCAAAATATTGCCGTAGCATTTCACTTCTCATAGTAACATCTACCTCCCACTTTTTATCCAAGAGTTCTTAGCATCCCCTTTATAACTCAGAATACATGGTTGCAAATAACGACATTTTTCTTAGAACTGAAGTTTTGATTGCTGCAGGTTCTGGGTGTTTGTCCCATAAATTGGCAGCACAAGCCTCTTATCCAGTTCTGTTTAGCATATTAGGGTGTCTCTGCAGATTTCATATTGGCTTGCAAAGAGATGTTACAAACTTGTGAAATTGTATGTTACAGAAAAAGTAGCAAACCTTAGGAGGAAAGAAACACTTGTTATCAGAGTTTAAATTAGTCTTTAGGCTATGGCTCCCTTAAGCTTCTCAACTGTCTAATAGCTTATGAGTTTTTGAAGATGATAAGGAGGCATTTTTGCCATTTGGCATGTATAGTTCTGACAGTGTGCTCCGCTTGTAATGTAGCAACATGAGCTAGTGAGCCTGTGCAAGTAACACTTTATAAAATGATTAAATGGGACTTTGTGTGGATCAGGGATGTTCCACTCTTCCACAGCTTTGTGTAGCGTGACCTCCATCTGTGTTAGCTTTTTTTTTTCTTCCCTGGTCACCTCAGAACCTCAGAGCTGCGGNGATACACAGCTTATGTTCTAGGACAGCACTGTCACTTGCAGCTGGACTGCATGTAAGGAAGATGCTTTACTGGTAGAAAGTAGGAGCTGTGCTTATGCACAGCAGTTGTTGCTGAACCTACAACACTAATACACTCGATCAGCACAGCAGCATTGACAATTAAGGTGCTGTCACCTGTAGCATTATCTTCCATTTGAAATATGCAGGTATCTCACATCTGTTGTAGCTAATGTTTCAGCTTCTTAGAAATCAGAAGGCTGTATGTAAATTTTTCATGTTTAAGGTACACTTTTGGTAGGTATGGTTGTAGTATGCTTAAGGTAGCTTTAATCTGTTGGGCTAGAAAACAGTGAAGCTGCACTACTACAGGCCTTGACATGAGCCGTCTGAGTCTGCACAGTACTTGAAATCTGTGCTTTGTGGCTTAAGTGCTGTTAGTTATCTAAATATTAAGTACCTCGGGTTATGCCTGCACACGTAGCGTCCACATTTCTGCCTTTCAGTGTTGGCAGAGAAGTCTGTTTAAAACCATAAGGTCTTGAGGATAAAATAAAATCAAATCTAGTCCATTCATTTAAACTGGGCTATGGAGGACTTTTTTTGATTTAGAGTTGTACTTTTTCTGTAACCATATGTATGACCTCCTTTCCTGGATCCTTTGAAGAACCCTAGAGCATTAATCCTGAAAGCCTCTCTGGATGCCTTAGGAGTTTCTGGAACTCTTGAAGAGCTGATAATGCTGTCTAAGACCAGAGCTTCTGGTCTTAGAAAACCAGAAGAATAGGACTATTCAGAGACCTAACCTAGGATTTTGGAAACTCAAGTACAGTTTCTTGCTCTAACAGGTACTTTCATGTAAATTTCAGTGAGTCACTTAGACATTGTCTACACAACAGCGTTTTTGCCCTTAACAGAAATTAGCATAGTTAAAAACCAGTAATACTTCCAGTATGTATCAATTTCCTTTAAAACTGTTTACACTGACTACAAAAAAAATCACATGCTTTTGCATCATAGGAACACTAGTATAAATTTTTTAACATGGTCCCCACCTTAAGTCTTACTGTAAAATTAATGTGAATTTCATGCATATCAAAGCATCTGTAGTGATTTAATGCTGCATGACCATAAGCTAAAGATATACTTGTGAGAAAAGATGGTCATAAAAGAGTAAGACTTAACCTGGGAGGTTTTGGTTTATAGTTTTGAGATACTGATGTAGCACATGGGAACAGAGCATAAAGCAGAACTTTCTGATGAATGGGTGGAAGAGGGTGGAAAACGTTTGCACAAATCATAGCTCTTCAGCAGTCTTCAGTTTTATTTTGAAACTGCTTACCTGTAGCAGAAATACATGATTCATCTGAGTTTTAAACCTGATTGGCATCCTAAATAACTTTACCCTAGGTGAAGGAGATTTTCCTCTTTTATGTGCTGCTCCCATGCTGTAACACATTAATCAGCACGACTGCATGTATGGTTTACTATTAAATTACCTTGCAATTGACTTTGTGTCAGGGCCTTGGCACTTCCAGGGTTTGAATGCATCCTGCTGATTGTTCTTTAGCTGTGAAGAGCTGTGGATGGCTGACTTAATGTACTCACAACCAAGAAATTTCCTTTCCAAGATAAGGCATTTCAAGGCTTGCAGGTTTTTGGTGTGGCTCATGCTAAATCAGACTTTGTAGGTAGGTGTGCATGGCAAAATATTGCCGTAGCATTTCACTTCTCATAGTAACATCTACCTCCCACTTTTTATCCAAGAGTTCTTAGCATCCCCTTTATAACTCAGAATACATGGTTGCAAATAACGACATTTTTCTTAGAACTGAAGTTTTGATTGCTGCAGGTTCTGGGTGTTTGTCCCATAAATTGGCAGCACAAGCCTCTTATCCAGTTCTGTTTAGCATATTAGGGTGTCTCTGCAGATTTCATATTGGCTTGCAAAGAGATGTTACAAACTTGTGAAATTGTATGTTACAGAAAAAGTAGCAAACCTTAGGAGGAAAGAAACACTTGTTATCAGAGTTTAAATTAGTCTTTAGGCTATGGCTCCCTTAAGCTTCTCAACTGTCTAATAGCTTATGAGTTTTTGAAGATGTTAAGGAGGCATTTTTGCCATTTGGCATGTATAGTTCTGACAGTGTACTCCGCTTGTAATGTAGCAACATGAGCTAGTGAGCCTGTGCAAGTAACACTTTATAAAATGATTAAATGGGACTTTGTGTGGATCAGGGATGTTCCACTCTTCCACAGCTTTGTGTAGCGTGACCTCCATCTGTGTTAGCATTTTTTTTTCTTCCCTGGTCACCTCAGAACCTCAGAGCTGCGGAACATTGTGAAACATTCAGGTAGGGGGCTAAGAAAAGCAGTGTTGCTGAAGAGATCTATTGGCTGAATTGCTTCTTTTTTAGATGCTGTAGACATTTTTCAGGTAAGATAATGCAATTTTATTGATTGCACTTACAGTTGCCAAGAACTGATGGAATACTTCCTGCTGGAAACAGGGGTAGATGACAGAGGACCTCCTGCACACTATATCCAAAGACTGTGCCTGAGCAGGATAGAAATGTGCACCACACACATCCATGTACCAAAGGTCTGGGGAACATTCTTGTGAAATATGTCATTTACCAAGTGTATTTAACAAAGAATTTTCTGAAAGAAGAGTGAGCACTAACTATTTGGAGATCACAGCAAAAGAGAAGTATGTTTTCAGAAGGGAGGAAGTGGTCAAGAGAAGCCGGGGTAAATAGTAGGGCACTTCACATGACATGTGAGCAAATGACCACAACATAATAGTAAGGTGCAATTCCAGAGCAGTATAAACATTGGCTAAATTATCTGCTCATCTGTTTTACAGACAATCTCGAGAAAGAATCTGATATGGGAGAGGTCAGTGATTGCCAAGCAATTGCCAAAGGCTGCTGAATAATATAACTGGAATTAAGGAATTTTTAGTCCCAGCTCTGTCTCCCTGCCAGGAAAGCTAGGAGTAAAGGCTTGCATGCAGATGTGAAGGTGGTACTTCACAGAACTGGAAACTGACAGAGTTTACAAGAGACAATGAAAGGCAAAACAACTTTTGGACATGAAATATACATACAGGGAAATGCTTATAATGGGCTTTATGATGAAAGACCCTTCTTTCAGGGTGCAGACCATGTAAAAATATGGATTTTATCAGCATTACCACTAGCAGACTGTTATTAAAGGCATTTTATTGTGATATAGGATGGTCAAACATGGATAGTATACAGTGTTGATCTGGCCTGTGGTAAAAATGACACTGCTGTGCCTTGCTTTTACAAAGATTCGACAACCACGTTAACTGTATCTAGTCCTTCCAGCTTTCCATGTCTCGAAGTACTTTATAAGAAGAGGAAAGAATCAGAGTACATGAGGGAACTGAGGCAGAGAGAAAGCAAATAATACGTCCAATGTCAAATAATTCTCTCCCACATTTCATCATGATGATGTGACGTTAGTGAGCTTGCTACAAAACCTTGCCTTTTTTGCATGTAAGACATATCCGGATTATATCAGCTATTGCCGTTTAGCAAGTAGTGTTCACTTGACTCTATAATGTGAAAATGAGAACAGAGTCTAGCTTTTGTCACCCTGTCCTCAAAACTTAGAATATGATCATTTAGGCTTCCTGTTTTCAAATAGGTGAATGTTATTCTTGGGTATTTTAAACATATACTTTTTTTAAAAAAAATAAAGCTATAAAAATACTGCTTCAAAGTAACTCATCTTGTGGGTCTTTTGCCAGTGTTTAAAGGAACATCTGCTGGTTTGTATTATTGCTTCAAATATACGTTAGCTGGAGAACTCAAGAATTTACTATGAAAAATGACATGACAAGAGGATCAAATAATATTTTAAGGGCTTTTCTTAAAAAAATTGTTTAAAACAGCTTTTATTTGATCTTTAGCAACTTCATCCTTTACAACATCTGACATGAAGTTGAATCTCCTTTTAACTTCCTTCTAGCTAACCAAAGAAAAGGCACTCATTGCTTTATGATCCAAATTTAATGAAGAAAAATATTTGAAAGAGGAAAAAATTGCAGAAGAGATTTCTGAGTTTAAAACTTCATAAATCCTTTTTTAAAATGGAAATACAAATGATTTACAGAAAAAAAAATAATTTGCAAATAGTAGCTCAGTCAAATCCTAGGAGAATCAGAGGGCATCGTGGCAGAGTATGAGATCCAGATACTGTTCTCCCAAGATGCTGGTTAATTATTTGATATAACTTTTTGACCATAGGAGAGTACTTGTTGCCTCTCATACAGTGTTTCCAATGCAGTGCGGTTGTGGTGGTGTTGCGTTGATTATTTCTTGTTCATAAAGTCTTCAGTGTTTTCTTAGAAGTTGTTATAATAAAATGCTGGGGATACTGGCATAAATATACGGTGCATACATCTGAATCTGAGGTTTCCTGTTCTTTTTTTAAGCTCTGCTTCTCTAAAGGAGGATGAGAAAGGGTGGGGCAGAGGTTTTGGAGCTGTGTCAGGAGTCAGGGATGTGTGTGTTGCGAGGAGTGTCTGCTCTTCAGCAACATTGCCTATGCAGTTTAAACCTTTGGCTCCACATCCAGTGGTGAGGAATTATGTCTTAACATTCTGTCATGCTGAAATGCCCAGTACTCTCCCCTCATGTGTCCTGGAGATCCTGTTCACTGAGTGAGCGAAGAGGATCTGCCATTTAAAGCCTTTGCATTCCCATTAGCCCTGGGAGCTTGCTTTACTTTTGCTGCTGCTTCTGGCCACAGAAGTCACCAGTATCAGATGTTTGTTTGAAAGTCTTATGAAAACAAACATGTTTTTATCTACAAATCTAACCTCTCAAATGCTTGGCTCATATGACAACTTGAAAAATTTTGCAGTGTTTACTTACTTAGGTTTTCTGCAAGGATATTGCACCTTATAATAGTATGTAGAGATAGCCTGGATGAGGCTTTGAGCAACCTGGTCTAGTGGAAGGTGCTTAGGGGGGGTTGGAACTAGATGATCTGTAAGGTCCTTTCCAACCCAAACCATTCTATGATTCTATGATACGTCAGATTACTGCACTAGGGCAAAGAATTATCATTTCAAGGAAGAGTATGGTTAATTGACACACCCTGTATGATTTATGATAAAGAGACTGATAAATTTAACAGAACAAAGAAAAAATCATGTTAAAATTCTCTCTGATAATCCATCACATTGTTAATTAAAGCAAACATTTCTTTAAAAAGATCCCTCATTGCATAAGATCTGTTTGTGAAATTACTGATTTGTCACAGTAGAGACAGTTAAGGAGTGTTGTTAACTCAAAATGGCCAAGCCTTAAGGATGCTGTCCAATATCTGGAAGTTTGGGGTTTTTTAATGAGCTGAATGGCCACAGTTTGGGATTGAAAAAGAATAAAGTACCTCTTTTCAGCCAGTCAGCTTTTAAGTTCTTTAATTTTCAGTACTTTGTTCTTTGCTTCGGCCCTGACTCATGCAGATGTGTTGGTGTTCATTTGGTTTTTAGGAGCTCTAGGTGTATTGAAGAGCTCTGCAGTCTCTGAACCTGGGGGGACTGAAGGCTTGTCTACCTTCCAAGCTTTAGACTTGTTCTCAGACCCAGTGCAAATGAATTGAAGCATCTCTTTCATGTTTGCATGGATTAATATTCATATCCCTGACTATATGGTAGCCATACCTTAAAAGTAGTTCATTGTTGTGAAGCAGCTGCTTCTAGAT